>NW_019167970.1:0-46402 GCF_002303985.1 Durio zibethinus | reverse complement strand
TTTCTTGAGCAAGTCAATCAATGGCGTGTCTATTGCTGATTGACCTTTGATGAAGTGCCTGTAGTAGTTAACTAGCCCAAGGAATGATCTCAACTCAGTGACCTTGGCTGGTGGTTGCCACTACAAGATGGCATGTATCTTGCCTTCATCCATGCGTATCCTGCCACCTTCCATTATGTGGCCTAAGAACGGGATCTCTTACTGGGCAAATGAGCACTTCTCCCTCTTGACAAACAGCTTGTGCACCTGCAACACCTCGAACACCTGTCTCAAGTGGTCTACATGCTTCTCTAAAGTCTGGTTGTAGATCACAATGTCATCCAAATAAACCACAACAAACCGATCAAAGGGATGACTAAAGGTACGTGTTCATAAAGGTTGCAGAATGTTGTCGGGGCATTCGTGGAGCTCCGGAAGGCATCACCCAGAACTCATATGAACCATACCGAGTGACACATGCTATCTTTGGCTCATACCTGCTGCGATCCTGACTTGATAGTAGACCTGACCTCAATCCAGCTGGTGAACCCACCTGCGCTCCCAAGGTTGAGTCGAAAACAAGTCTGCAGATGAGTTGGGATGGCGGTACTTGTTCTTGCATGGTCAGCTTGTTCAAGGCCTGGTAGTCTATGGCACAGCTACAACGACCCATCATGCTTGCGCTGGAATAGAACCGGTGCACCATAGGGTGCCTTCGATGGCCTGATGAAGCCAGCATCAACTAACTCCTTGAGCTGCTTCCTTAACTCCTCCAACTCTGGTGGAGACATTTGGTAAGGGGCTCTGGCTGGTGGCTTGGCCTCAGACACCAGCTCGATCTTGTGGTCTACCCTCCCTCTATAGGGTGGTAGCTTGCCTAGGGCAGGCTTTGCGAGCATCACAATCACTAAAGGTCTTCAAGCAACCTTTAGCACCTCTAAGGGTGACTCGTCTCCTTCTCCTTGGCTCATCATAATTTCAGGGCTGCCAAGAAGGGGTCTGCTTCTTGTCTGCTTAGCGCCTTGGCAATTGGATGGCCTGACCACCACCATGCGACCCAACTCCGGACTCTCTTTCTCAATGGCACTAGGCAGTTGGCACCATGCATCCAAGATGCCAAACCACAATCGGCCAAAAGGCTAAGGAAGGGCGTTAATCCGAAGTAAGGAAATCCAACCCAATCGCAAACTCATAGTCGTCAAGGGGTATTACCTCAATGGTCTCCTTACCTTTCCAGTCTCCAAGCTGCAACTCTACTCCCCGTGCTACTCCAATGGTTGGAACTTTCTTGGAGTTCACAGTTTTAATGGTACCAGTCCCTTTTTGCACCTTTAGTCCGAGCTTCTGGGCTCCATCACCTGAAATAAAAAGATGTGAGGCACCTGTGTCCACCAGTGCGCTCACCTTCTGACCCGCAACCATTAGATCTGTAAACATCAAGCCCTTTGGCTTGCGACTTCCTTTACTTTAGACAGCATTGAACACCAACGACCCAAGCGTTGCTGCCCCTAACTCTGGCTCCTCGTCAGACTCCTTGTCTATAGCAGCCAGCTTGCCCTTCTGCGAGCAATTGCGTGCTATGTGCTTCCTCCACATAGGTAACATGCTAGTGGCTCTCGATCCCCCTTTGCTTTCCACTTGCCTGTGGGTGGCTTCATCTCGCCAACCTTGGTTGAATAGTTTCGGTCTCCATCTTTAGACTCCTAGTCACAGTCCTTCCCCTTGGACTGTTTCTTCTGGTCCGTATCGTCCCTGCCCTTACCCTTGGGCTTGGAAGACTTGAACTTGTTCAGAGGCTTGAACTCTATCAAGGCCTCGACAGTAGTCATGGCTTTAGCCAAGTCATGAACTCCTCTTCTTCGTAGCTCATGCTTCACCCACGGCTTCAGCCCATCCATGAAAGCAAAGAATGCATCCTTCTCACCTAGATCCAAGATCTGTAGCATCAGTTCAGAGAATTTCTGAACATACTCCCTTATGTCCCCTTGCTGGCTCAACCTGCATAACTTTGCCCGCGCCTCATCATCGGCATACTCCAGGTAAAATTGTTCTTTGAACTCCTTTTGGAACTTTGCCCAGGTTCTAATCTTGGTGCTTCCACGCTTGACATCATCACACCTGTGCCTCCACCACAATAAGGCTACATTAGTGAGATACATAGCAGCAGTGCTTACCTTTATCACCTTGTCTTGCATGCCCATGGCTTGGAAGTACTGCTCCATACCCCAAAGGTAGTTGTCTACTTCCTTAGCCACCCTAGTCCCCTTAAACTCCTTAGGCTTGGGGACATCCAATCTGGATTTGGACATTCCAGCAAACATGTCATTCCCAATGGCAGTCTTGTAAGTAACGAGCTCACTGGTAAGCTCTTCCATCTGCTGGCGCATGACCTCCATGCCATCGCGCAAGGTCCGCACTTTAGCCTTCAAGGTCTAGTTCTTTTTGGTGAACACGTCCAAGCCTTTGTTGAGAGCAGCTTCTAGCTCACTTTGGATCTCCTTTCCCATGGAGTCTAGCGATGCAATGTGAGTCCTACTTCCTCAAGCTTCTCCCCCATGTTGACTACGGTCACCTCCACCTTGGCCAGCCTACCGTCCATGGTAGACCAGATATCTCTAGAACTGGCTTTCTTGCCTTTTCCCCGGCCATGCTCCCGGCCTCTGGCTGTTGGCTAGCAACGTCGCTTTGGGATGCCATCTCCTCAATCACGATCTAACTTGCACAACACAAACACGTAGAATCGAACTTGCTCTGATACCAATTGTCACAGGCTCTGACCTTAGACTCAGAATCCGTGCGGCCTTAGGCTTGGAATCTCCTCCTTTGTGCCTAAGTCAGCCTAAAACATAAACGTGCGGGCACTAGAACAATGGGAAGGGCTGATTACGCAAGTTAAAGAGAAACAGGATAAGAAGACAGAATTTTGAAAATGCTTTTGTATTCACTGAAACAGAAGTGTTTGATGGTGTACAAATGAGGGTGGAGCAGCCCTCTATTTATAGTTGAGGCTCCAGCTACAACTTAATGGCATATCCTTAGAATAAAGGCTAAAATCATGGGATTACAATCAATCAGGATGCTAACTCTTGATTTTCAGGGTCAACCAAATCTACCAGGATGCTCCTACCTATTTCCAGAAGCTTCTCTTATGTGTCCAGCACTTTGGGCCCTTCTGGATGTGGTGCGGGCAGCTTGTATGCCAGGCTTGGTCTCACGGGCTGGCCTGCAAGTCGGGCGGGCATTTTGAGCTCGTTTGCTAGGCTTTGCACACAGATACCCGTCAATACGCCTGGTTTGTGGGCCTCAACCTTTGGCTCGCCTGTTGGTCTGCCAGATGTGCCTGGCACTCCCACCTAGGGTGTGACACAGATGGAGACCCAATCGATCCCCGGCTTTCGCATCCTGCGCCTCTGGTTGGCTGAGCGCCCGCACGCTCGTTCCATGGGTTGACTTAGGCATACGGAGTTCATTCCTAATCTAAGCATACGGAGTTCATTCCCAGTGTAAGATTGGACTGGACTGAGGGTTGCGGGTGCACATGCTGGGCTTGGGCATGTGCTGGTCCCACATTTTATTTTTTGCCCGGGGCACCATCGCTGGAGCATCGTCAGAGAAACTGACCGGTGGCATTGGAGTTCCAACGATTGGGGGGGCAGAGGGTGTGTGCACATGATGTGCGATGGGTGCTGGTACTTGGCCCTTATATTGGCCCCCTATCCCTCATCAAACCTCGAGAACTCACACCCCCTTAAAGAGCATTTGAGATTTTACAGGTTTGCTGCCAGTACCCATTAAAGTGTCTGAAATGGGGACACTTTTTTCAAATGGTCACAAAATCCTGTACACTTCGAGTTTTTAGCTGAATTTTTTTGTGCATACCAAAAAAAATACAAGGATCACGCCTACCAAGTTTGGGGCCAAAACTCCTTCTGAAAAAATTATAAAAAAATCCTGAACCGTAAAAAGTTTTAAAAATCGTGAAAAATAAAAAACGAGTTGTCTTGCCATGAAACTTCACATGAAGGCTTAAGGGACCATTGTATGAATTTAAAATCCATAAAAATGGCATTGGCATGGCAGAAATATGAAGAAGTGCCTAAACCCACCTACCACCCTATCGATCCACAGCTTGCGCATCTTGCCTATCTGGCCGGCATAGTACCCGCCCGCCCGCTCATTTCGTCGGTTTGGCATAGGCATACGGAGTTCATTCCCAGTCTAAGATTAGACTGGATCAAGGGTTGCGGCAGTAGGATCGGTAGCATGTAGGGGGGGACCCAACCGATCCCCGGCTTGTGCAACCTGCCCCTCTGGCCGGCAGAGCGCCTGCACCCTCATTTCGTGGGTTGACTTCGACATACGGAGTTCATCCCAAGTGTAAGATCGGACTGGACAGAGGGTTGTGGGTGCACATGCTGGTCCCGAGCATCTACAGGTCCCACATTTTTTTTCGCTTGGGGCACCATTGTCGGAGCATCGTCGGAGAACCTGACCAGCGGCATTTACCTTCTAACGACTGGGGGGGTGGCGGGGTGTGCGCACATGATGTGCGATTGGTGCTAGTACTTGGCCCTTATATTGGCTCCCTATCCCTCATCAAACCTTGAGAACTCACACCCCCTTAAAGAGCATTTGAGATTTTATAGGTTTGCTGCCAGTATCCATTAAAGTGTCTGAAATGGGGACACTTTTTTCAAATGGTCACAAAATCCTGTACGCTTCGAGTTTTTAGCTGAATTTTTTTTGTGCATGCCAACAAAAATACAAGGATCACATCTACCAAGTTTGGGGCCAAAACTCCTTTTGAAAAAAATTTAAAAAAATCCTGAACCGTAAAAAGTTTCAAAAATCGTGAAAAATAGAAAACGAGTCGCCTTGCCATGAAACTTCACATGAAGGCTTAAGGGACCATTGTATGAATTTACAAGCCATAAAAATGGCATTGGCATGGCCGAAATATGAAGATGTGCCTAAACCCACCTACCACCCTATCGATCCACGGCTTACGCATCCCGCCTCTCTGGCCATCTTAATGCCTGCCTGCCCGTTCGTTTCGTCGGTTAGCTTAGGCATACGGAGTTCATTCCCACTCTAACATTAGACCAAACCAAGGGTTGTGGCAGCAAGATTGGCAGCATACAGGGGTGGACCCGACCGATCCCCGGCTTGCGCATCTTGCCCTCTGGCCGGCTGAGCGCCCGCACGATCATTTCATGTGTTGACTTAGGCATACGGAGTTCATTCCCAGTCTAAGCATACGGAGTTCATTCCCAGTGTAAGATCAGACCGAATCGAGGGCTGCGGGTGCACCGTCTGGGCTCAGGCATGTGCTAGTGCCGCATTTTTTTTTGCTCGGGGCACCATCACCGGAGCATCACCGGAGAACCTGACTGGCGGCACTGGGGTTCCAACGATTGATGGGGCGGGCGGTGTGCGTACATGATGTACGATGAGTGCTGGTACTTGGCCCTTATATTGGCCCCCTATCCCCCATCAAATCTCGAGAACTCACACCCCCTTAAAGAGCATTTGAGATTTTATAGGTTTGCTGCCAGTAGCCATTCAATTGTCTGAAATGGGACACTTTTTTCAAATGGTCACAAAATCCTGTACACTTCGAGTTTTTAGCAAATTTTTTTGTGCATGCCAACAAAATACAAGGATCACGTTACTAAGTTTGAGGCCAAAACTCCTTCTGAAAAAAGTTTAAAAAAATCTCGAACCGTAAAAAGTTTCGAAAGTCATGAAAAATAGAAAACGAGTCGTCTTGCCATGAAACTTCACATGAAGGCTTATGGACCATTGTATGAATTTACAAGCCATAAAAATGGAAATGGCATGCAAAAATATGATGTGCCTAAACCCACACTACCACCCTATTGATCCACGGCTTGCACATCCCGCCTCTCTGGCCGGCGTAGTGCCCGCCCGCCCGCTCGTTTTGTCGGTTGGCTCAGGCATACGGAGTTCATTCCCAGTCTAAGATTGGACCAAACCAAGGGTTACGGTAGTAGGATCGATAACATGCAGGGGGGACTCGACCAATCCCCGGCTTGTGCATCCTGCCCCTCTGGTCAGCTGAGCGTCGCACGCTTATTTCATGGGTTGACTTAGGCATACGGAGTTATTCCCAGTCTAAGCATACGGAGTTCATTCCCAATGTAAGATCGGATCGGAAAGAGGGTTGTGGGTGCACATGTTGGGCTCGGGCATGTCCTGGTGCCGTATTTTTTTCGCTCGAGGCACCATCATCGAAGCATCATTTGGGAACCTGACCGACGGCATTGGGGTTCCGACGATTGGGGGGGCGGGGGCTGTGTGCACATGATGTGCGATGGGTGCTGGTACTTGGCCCTTATATTGGCCCCCTATCCCTCATCAATCCTCAAGAACTCATACCCCCTTAAAGAGCATTTGAGATTTTACAGGTTTGCTGCCAGTAGCCATTAAAGTGTCTAAAATGGGGACATTTTTTTCAAATGGTCACACAATCCTGTACACTTTGAGTTTTTAGCTGAATTTTTTTGTGCATGCCAACAAAAACACAAGGATCACATCCACCAAGTGTGGGGCCAAAACTCCTTTTGAAAAAATTAAAAAAAAATCCCAAACTGTAAAAAGTTTCAAAAATCGTGAAAAATAGAAAACGAGTCATCTTGCCATGAAACTTCACATGAAGGCTTAAGGGAGCATTGTATGAATTTGCAAGCCATAAAAATGGCATTGGCATGACAGATATATGAAGATGTGCCTAAACCCACCTACCACCCTATCGATCCAAAGCTTGCGCATCCCGCCTCTCTGGCCAGTGTAGTGCCCACCCGCCCACTCGTTTCGTCGGTCGGCTTAGGCATATGGAGTTCATTCCCAGTCTAAGATTGGATCAGACTGAGGGTTGCAGCAGCAGGATCAGTAGCATGTAGAGGGTGACTTAGGCATACGGAGTTCATTCCCAGTCTAAGCATATGGAGTTCATTCCCAGTGTAAGATCCGACCAGATTGAGGGTTACAGGTGCACATGTTGGGCTCGGGCATGTGCTGGTGCCGTATTTTTTTTTAACCAGGGCACCATCGTTGGAGCATCATCGAAGAACCTGTCCAGCGGCATTGGGGTTCCAGTGATTGGGGGGGTGCGGGGGGTGTGCACACATGATGTGTGATGGGTGCTGGTACTTGGCCCTGATATTGGCCCCCTATCCCTCATCAAACTAGTCGTCTTGCCATGAAACTTCACATGAAGGCTTAAAGGACCATTGTATGAATTTACAAGCCATAAAAATGGCATTGGCATGGTAGAAATATGAAGATGTGCCTAAACCCACCTACCACCCTATCGATCCACGGCTTGTGCGTCCCGCCTTTCTGGCCGTCGTAGTGCCTACCCGCTCGTTTCATCGGTTGGCTTAGGCATACGAAGTTCATTCCCAGTCTAAGATCAAACCAGACCAAGTGTTGCGGCAGTAGCATCGGTAGCACGTAGGGGGGACACGATCGATCCCTAGCTTGTGCATCCTGCCCCTCTGGCCGGTTGAGCACCCACACGCTCATTTCGTGGGTTGACTTAGGCATACGGAGTTCATTCCCAGTCTAAGCATATGGAGTTCATTCCTAGTGTAAGATTAGATTGGATCGAGGGTTACGGGTGCACACGCTGGGCTCAGGCATGTGCTGGTGTCGTATTTTTTTTTCGCCCGGGGCACCATCACCGGAGAACCTGACCGGCGATATTGGGGTTTCAATGATTGGGGGGGCAGGGGGTGTGCGCACATGATGTGCAATGGGTGCTGGTACTTGGCCCTTATATTGGCCCCTTAATTTCGCTCATGAAATCTTGAGAACTCACAACCCTTAAAGAGCATTTGAGATTTACAGGTTTGCCTTGTCAGTAGCCATTAATGTGTCTGAAATGGCGACACTTTTTCAATTGGTCACAAAATCCTGTACACTTCTGAGTTTTTAGCCTGAATTTTTTTGTGCATGCCAACAAAAATACAAGGATCACGTCTACCAAGTTTGGGCCAAAACTCCTTCTGAAAAAATTTTAAAAAATCCGAACGTAAAAAGTTTCAAAAATCGTGAAAAATAGAAAACGAGTCGTCTTGCCATGAAACTTCACATGAAGGCTTAAGGGACCATTGTATGAATTACAAGCCATAAAAATGGCATTGGCATGGCAAAAATATGAAGATGTGCCTAAACCCACCTACCACCCTATCGATCCACTGCTTGCCCATCCCGCCTCTCTGGTCGGCATAGTGCCCGCCCGCCGGCTCGTTTCGTTGGTTGGCTTGGGCATACGGAGTTCATTCCCAGTCTAAGATTAGACCAGACCGAGGGTTGCAGCAGCAGGATCGACAGCACACAGGGGGGGACGTGGCCTATGCCAGCTTGTGCATCCAGCCCCTCTGGCCGGCTGAGTGCCCGCACGCTCGTTTCGCGGGTTGACTTAGGCATACGGAGTTCATTCCTAGTCTAAGCATACAGAGTTCATTCCCAGTGTAAGATCAGACTGGATCGAGGGTTGGGGGTTCACATGCTGGTCTCGGGCATGTGCTGTTGCCGTATTTTTTTTCACTCGGGCACCATCGTCGGAGAACCTGACCAGTGGCATTGGGGTTCTGACGATTGGAGGGTGCGGGGGGTGCATGATGTGTGATGGGTGCTGGTACTTGGCCCTTATATTGGCCCCTATCCCTCATCAAACCTCGATAACTCACACCCCTTTAAAGAGCATTTGAGATTTTACAGGTTTGCTACCAGTAGCCATTAAAGTGTTTGAAATGGGGACACTTTTTTCAAATGGTCACAAAATCTTGTACACTTCGAGTTTTTAGCTGAATTTTTTTGTGCATGCCAAAAAAAATACAAGGATGACGTCTATTAAGTTTGGGGCAAAAACACCTTCTGAAAAAATTTTAAAAAAATCTCGAACAGTAAAAAGTTTCAAAAATCGTGAAAAATAGAAAACGAGTCGTCTTGCCATGAAACTTCACATGAAGGCTTAAGGGACCATTGTATGAATTTACAAGCCATAAAAATGGCATTGGCATGGTAGAAATATGAAGATGTGCCTAAACCCACCTACCACCCTCTCGATCCACGGCTTGCGCATCTCGCCTCTCTGGCCAGCGTAGTGCCCGCCCGCTCGCTCGTTTCGTGGGTTGGCTTAGGCATACGGAGTTCATTCCCAGTCTAAGATCAGACCAGCGTGAGGTTTGTGGCAGCAGGATCGGTAAGCATGTAGGGGGGACCCAACCGATCCCCGGCTTGTGCATTCTACCCCTTTGGTCGGCTGAGCGCCCGCACGCTCGTTTTGTGGGTTGACTTAGGCATACGGAGTTCATTCCCAGTCTAAGCATATGGAGTTCATTCCCAGTCTAAGCATACGGAGTTCATTCCCAGTGTAAGATCGGACCAGACGGAGGGTTGCAGGTGCACATTTTGGGTTCACCCATGTCCTGGTGCCACATTTGTTTTCACCTAGGGCACCATCACCAGAGCATCGTCGGAGAACCTGACTGACGGCATTGGGGTTCCGACGATTGGGGGGGGGGGGTGTGTACACAAATGTGAGATGGGTGCTGGTACTTGGACCCTATATTGGCCCCCTATCCCTCATCAAACCTCGAGAACTCACACCCCCTTAAAGAGCATTTCAGATTTTACAGGTTTGCTACAAAGTGTCTGAAATGGGGACACTTTTTTCAAATGGTCACAAAATTTGGTACACTTCAAATTTTTAGCTGAATTTTTTTGTGCATGCCAACAAAACCACAAGGATCATGTCTACCAATTTTGGGGCCAAAACTCATTCTGAAAAAATTTTGAAAAATCTCAAACCATTAAAAGTTTCGAAAATCATGAAAAATAAATAACGAGTCATCTTGCCATGAAACTTCACATGAAGGCTTAAGGGACCATTGTATGAATTTACAAGCCATAAAAATGGCATTGGCATAGCAGAAATATGAAGATGTGCCTAAACCCACCTACCACCCTATCGATCCACGGCTTGCACATCCCGCCTCTCTGGCCGGCGTAGTGCCCGCCCGCCCGCTCTTTTCGTCGGTTGGCTTAGGCATACGGAGTTTATTGCCAGTCTAAGATTGGACCGGACCGAGGGTTGTGGCAGCTGGAACGATAGCACGCAGGGGAGGGCCCGACCGATCCCCGACTTGCACATCCTACCCCTTTGGCCGGCTGAGCAGCCGCGGGCTCGTTTCGTGGTTTGACTTAGGCATACAGAGTTCATTCCCAGTCTAAGAATACATAGTTCATTCCCAGTGTAAGATCGAACCGATTCGAGGGTTGTAGGAGCATAAGCTGGGCTCGGGCATGTGCTGGTGCTACAATTTTTTTTGCCAGGGGCACCATCAGCAGAGCATTGTCGGAGAACCAGACTGACGGCATTGGGGTTCCGACGTTTGGGGGGTGCGGGGGGTGTGTGCACAAGATGTGCGATGGGTGCTGGTACTTGGCCCTTATATTGGCCCCTTATCCCTCATCAAACCTCGAGAACTCACAACCCTTAAAGAGCATTTGAGATTTTACAGGTTTGCTGCCAGTAGCTATTAAAGTCTCTAAATGGGGACACTTTTTTCAAATGGTCACAAAATCCTGTACACCTCGATTTTTTAGCTGAATTTTTTTTTTACATGCCAACAAAAATACAAGGATCACGTCTACCAAGTTTGGGGCAAAAAATCCTTCTGAAAAAATTTTAAAAAAATCCCAAACAGTAAAAAGTTTCAAAAATCGTGAAAAATAAAAAACGAGTCATCTTGCCATGAAACTTCACATGAAGGCTTAAGGGACCATGGTATGAATTTACAAGCCATAAAAATGGCATTGGCATGGAAGCAATATGAAGATGTCCCTAAACCCACCTACCACCCTATCGATCCACGACTTGCGCATCCCGCCTTTCTGGCCGGCGTAGTGCCTGCCTGTCTGCTCGTTTCATCGATTGGCTTAGGCATACGGAGTTCATTCCCAGTCTAAGATCGGACTGAACTGAGGGTTACGGCAGCAGGATCCATAGCACAAAGAGAGGGACCCGATCGATCCCTAGCTTGCGCATCCTGCCCCTCTGGCTGGCTGAGCGCCCGCACACTCGTTTTGTGGGTTGACTTAGGCATACGGAGTTAATTCCCAGTCTAAGAATACGGAGTTCATTCCCAATGTAAGATCAGACCGAATTGAGGGTTACGGGTGCACATGCTAGGCTAGGGCACCATCACCGGAGCATCACCGGAGAACCTGACCTGTGGCAGTGGGGTTCCGGCGATTGGGGGTAGGGGGTGTGTGTGCACATTTTATGCGATGGGTGCTGGTACTTGCCCCTTATATTGGCCTCCAATCCCTCATCAATCCTCGAGAACTCACACCCCCTTAAAGAGCATTTGAGATTTTACAGGTTTGTTGCCAATAGCCATTAAAGTGTATGAAATTGGGACACTTTTTTCAAATGGTCACAAAATCCTGTACACTTTGAGTTTTTAGCTAAATATTTTTGTGCATGCCAGAAAAAATAAAAGGATCACGTCTACCAAGTTTGGGGCCAAAAATCCTTCTAAAAAAATTTAAAAAAAATCCCGAACCGTAAAAAGTTTCAAAAAATCGTGAAAAATAGAAAACGATTCGTCTTGCCATGAAACTTCACATGAAGGCTTAAGGGACCATTGTATGAATTTTCAAGCTGTAAAAATGGCATTGGCATGGCAAAAATATGAAGATGTGCCTAAACCCACCTACCACCCTATCGATCCACAGTTTGCGCATCCCGCCTCTCTGGCTGGTGTAGTGCCCGCCCGCCCGCTCGTTTCATCGATTGGCTTAGGCATACGGAGTTCATTCCTAGTCTAAGATTAGACCGGACTGAGAGTTGCGATAGCATGATCGACAGCACGTAGGGGGGACCCGGTCAATCCTCGGCTTGCGCATCCTGCCCTTTTGGCCAGCTGAGCGCCCGCATAATCATTTTGTGGGTTGACTTAGGTACACGGAGTTCATTCCCAGTGTAAGATCAGATTGGACTGAGGGTTGCAGGTACACATGCTAGGCTCGAGTATGTGCTGGTGCCATATTTTTTTTCACCCGGGGCACCATCGTCGGAGCATCATCGGAGAACCTGACCGGCGGCATTGGGGTTTCGACGATTGGGGGGCAGGGGGTGTGCGTAGATGATGTGCAATGGGTGCTGGTTGGCCCCCTATCCCTCATCAATCCTTGAGAACTCACACCCCTTTAAAGAGCATTTGAGATTTTACAGGTTTGCTACTAGTAGCCATTAAAGTGTCTGAAGTGGGGACACTTTTTTCAAATGGGCACAAAATCCTGTACACTTCAAGTTTTTAGCTAAATTGTTTTGTGCATACCAACATAAATACAAGGATCACGTCTACCAAGTTTGGGGCCAAAAATCCTTCTGAAAAAATTTTAAAAAAATCCCCAACCGTAAAAAGTTTCAAAAATCATGAAAAATAGAAAACGAGTCGTCTTGCCATGAAACTTCACATGAAGGCTTAAGGGACCATTGTATGAATTTACAAGCCATAAAAATGGCATTGGCATGGCAAAAATATGAAGATGTGCCAAAACCCACCTACCACCCTATCGATCCAGGGCTTGCGCGTCCCGCCTCTCTAGCCGGCGTAGTGCCCGCCCATCCGCTCATTTCGTCGCTTGGCTTAGGCATAGGGAGTTCATTCCCAGTCTAAGATTGGACCAGACCAAGGGTTACGGTAGTAGGATGGGCAGCACGTAGGTGCCACAGGCTCTGACCTTAGACTCAGAATACGTACGGCCTTAGGTTTGAAATCTCCTTCTTTGTGCCTAAGTCAGCCTAAAACACCAGCGTGTGGGCACTAGAACAATGGGAAGGGATGATTACGCAAGTTAATGAGAAACAGGATAAAAAGATAGAATTTTGGAAATGCTTTTGTATTCACTGAAACAGAAGTGTTTGATGGTGTACAAATGAAGGTGGAGCAGCCCTCTATTTATAGTTAAGGCTCCAGCTACAACTTAATGGCATATCCCTAGAATAAAGGCTAAAATCATGGATTACAATCAATCAGGATGCTAACTCCTGATTTTCAGGGTCAACCAAATCTGCCAGGGATGCTCCTGCCTGTTTCCAGAAGCTTTTCTTGAGTGTCCAGCACCTTGGGCCCTTCTGGATGTGGTGCGAGTAGCTTGTATGCCAAGGCTTGGTCTCACGGGCTGGCCTGCAAGTTGAGCGGGCATTTTGAGCTCGTTTGTTAGGCTTTACGCACAGATACTCACTAGGACGCCTGGTCTGTGGGCCTCAACCTCTAGCTCACCTGCTAGTCTGCCTGATGTGCCTGGCGTGCCCGCCCAGGGCATGACATTCTCCCCCACTTGATTGCGCAACACCCTCGTTGCATCTTCTGCATGGTACTGCCTGATCTGGTCCCCAAACTACCATAAGTCCTCTCATAGTTCCCAGCTCACCTCACTATCTGGATGTCCCTTCCAGCGCACCAAGTACTCATGTCATGGTTTTTAGTTCTTCCGTCTCACCTCCCGGTCAGCTCTGTTGCTGTGGACCTCCTTCTTATATAAGGCCCTTACTCCTAATGGCGCACGTTTCGACTCTACCCGTCCTGGATCACCCTCATCCTCATGGAACAGCTTGAGCATGCTCACATGGAACACCAGGTGTACCCTCAGCTTGGGTGGCATATCCAGTTTGTAGGCAACCTTGCCTACCCTCTTAAGTATTCAGAAAGGTACCTCATTCCTCCAGACTAGGCCTTTGTGCAGCCTCCTGTGGCGCACAATGGGATGCAGCTTTACCAACACCAAGTTTCCAAGCTGAAACTACACGTCCCGCCTATTCTGGTATGCCCACTTCTTCGACCTCTTGGCCACCTTGTGTAGATAAACTCTGGCCAAGTCAGTTTGCTCCTGCCATGCCTTGGCAAACTTGTATGCTGCTGGATTCGACCCTGTATAACTTGTAACAATCGAACCGGGTGTTAGTGCTTGTTGCCCTGTCACAACCTCAAATGGGCTTTGGTTTGTTGCCTCTCTCCTTTACAAGTTGTAGGAAAACTGTGCAATATCTAGTAGCTTTGGCCAGTCCCTTTGTGTGGCACTCACATAGTGCCTGAGGTAGACCTCCAATAGTCCATTCACTCATTCTGTCTGCCCATCGGTCTGCGGATGCATGCTAGTGGAAAAGTTCAAGTCTAACCCCAACAGCTTGAACAACTCAGTCCAGAACCTACCCATGAACCGCCCGTCCCGTTCACTAACAATGGTCCTCGACACTCCTCAGTACTTAACCATGTTTTTCAGGAACAATCAAGCTGCCTCTTCGATTGGGCACTCTTTAGTTGCTGGAATGAAAATTCCATACTTGGAAAACCTATCCACCACTACCATGATGCTTCCAAACCCTTTTATCTTGGGTGGACCGACTATAAAGTCCAGAGAAACACTCTACCATGGTCGCTTTGGCACTGGCAATGGCTCCAAGAGATTGCCTGGTTTCTTAAGCTCCACCCTGTCCTATTGGCACACAAGACAAGTCTTCACATAGGCTTCCACATCGTCCCTCATGTGTGGCCAATAGTATCGATCCTTGATCAGTGCCAAGGTGCGGCTCACTCTAGGGTGTCAAGCCCACCTTGAATCATGACATTCTTGCAAAACTTCCTTGCGGAGCTTCCCGTGCTGTGGCACAAACAGTCTACTGCCCCTGGTGTACAACAAACCATCCTGCAACCAAAACCGCCTAGTCTTACCTTGCTGGGCGTACTCCATCAAAGCCTTGGTTGTAGGATCATGTGCAAGTCCCTCCTTGATGCGTCACATCAGTGACCCCTTTGGTTGGCTAATGGCAGTAAGGTTAGCCTTCTTGCTCAAGGCGTCTGCCACTAGGTTCACCCGTCCTGGCTTATACTCCATCTAGAAATCAAATTCTGCAAGAAAATCTTACCATCTCACCTGCTTGGAGGACAGCTTATTCTGCGTCTGGAAGTAGCTGGTCACCACATTGTCCATCCTCACCACGAACCTTGACCCCAACAGGTAGTGGCACTAAGTGCACAAGTAGTGCACCACTGCAGTAATCTCCTTCTCTTGGACCATGTACCTGTATTCAGTCTCATTCAACTTCGTACTCTCAAACGCGACTGGACGTCCCTTTTGCATCAACACGCCCCCTATGGCAAAGTCTGATGCATCCATATTAACCTCATACGGCTTAGCATGGTCTGGCAAGGCCAAGACTGGCTCCTCGATCACAGCTTGCTTCAATCTGTCAAAGGCTTCCTAGCACCCTACGCTCCACTCCTATGCTCTCTCTTTTTTAAGCAAGTCAGTCAATGGCGTGGCTATTGCTGAGTGACCTTTGATGAAGTGCTTGTAGTAGTTAACCAGCCTAAGGAACAATCTCAACTCAGTGACCTTGGCTGGTGGTTGCCACTCTAGGATGGTGTGAATCTTGCCTTCATCCATGCGTATCCTGCCACCTCCGACTATGTGGCCTAAGAACGGGATCTCTTGCTGGGCGAATAAGCACTTCTCCCTCTTGACAAATAGCTTGTGTGCCCGTAACACCTCAAACACCTATCTCAAGTGGTCTACATGCTCTCCCAAAGTCTGGCTGTAGATCATAATGTCATCCAAATAAACCACAACAAACCAATCAAGGAATGACTGAAGTACCTTGTTCATAAGGGTGCAGAATGTTGCTGGGGCATTCGTGAGTCCGAAAGGCATCACCAAGAACTCATACGAACTATACCGAGTGACACATGCTGTCTTTGGCTCATCTCCCTCCGCGATCCTGATTTGACAGTAGCCTGACCTCAAATCCAGCTTGGTGAACCACCTTGCACTCCCAAGTTGATCGAACAAGTCTGCAATGAGTGGGATGGGGTACTTGTTCTTGATGGTTAGCTTGTTCAAGGCCCGATAGTCTATGCACAGCTACAACGACCCATCATGCTTGCGTTGGAATAGAACCGATGCACCATAGGGTGCCTTCAATGGCCTGATGAAGCCAGCATCAACTAACTCCTCGAGCTACTTCCTTAACTCCTCCAACTCTGGTGGAGACATTCGGTAAGGGGCTCTGGCTGGTGGCTTGGCCTCGGACACCAGCTCGATCTTGTGGTCCACCTCCCTCTTAGGTGGTAGCTTGCTAGGCAACTTTGCGGGCATTACATCACTAAAGGTCTTCAGCACCTTTAGCACCTCGAAGGGTGACTCGGTCTCCTTCTCCCTTGGCTTATCATATTTCAGCGCTGCCAAGAAGGTGTCTTCTTGTCTGCTTACCACCTTGGCAAATTGGATGGCTGACACCACTCGTGACCCAACTCTAGACCCTCTTCTTAATGGCACTATGCATTGGCACGTACATCCAAGATGCAAACACAATCAGCAAAAGGCACAAGGAGGGTGTTAATCCGAACAAGGAAATCCAACCCAATCATAAACTCATAGTCATCAAGGGGTATTACCTCAATGGTCTCCTAGCCTTTCCAGTCTCCAAGCTGTAACTCCACTCTCGGTGCTACTCTAATGGCTGGAACTTCCTTGGAGTTCACCATTTTAATGGTACCAATCCCTTTCTGCACCTTTAGTCTGAGCTTCTGAGCTCCATCACCTGAAATAAAAAGATGTGAGGCACCTGTGTCCACCAGTGCGCTCACCTTCTGACCCGTAACCATTAGATCTGTAAACATCAAGCCCTTTGGCTTACGGCACCCCTCACTCTGGATAGCATTGAGCATCAACGACCCAAGCTTTGCTGCCCTTGACTCTGGCTCCTCGTCAGACTCCTTGTCTACAGCAGCCAGCTTGCCCTTCTATGGGCAATTGTATGCTATGTGGCTCCCTCCACATAGGTATAATGCTAGTGGCTCTCGGTGCTCCTTTGCTTTCCACTTGCCTGCTGGTGGCTTTCTCTCGCCATCTTTGGTTGAACGATCTTGATCTCCATCCTTGGACTCCTGGTCACGGTCCTTCCCCTTAGACTGCTTCTTCTGGTCCCTATCATCCCTGCCCTTACCCTTGGGCTTGGAAGACTCCAACATGTTCAGAGGCTTGAACTCTATCAAGGCCTCGGCAGTAGTCATGGCTTTAGCCAAGTCATGAACTCCTCTCATTTGTAGCTCATGCTTCACCCATGGCTTCAGCCTATCCATGAAAGCAAAGAATGCATCCTTCTCGCCTAGATCTGAGATCTGTAGCATCAATTTAGAAAATTTCTGGACATACTCCCTTATGTCCCATTGCTGGCTCAACCTGCGTAACTTTGCCCGTGCCTCATCATCGGCATACTCTGGGTAAAATTATTCTCTGAACTCCTTTTGGAACTCTGCCCAGGTTCCAATCTTGGCACTCCCATGCCTGACATCATCACACCTACGCCTCCACCACAATAAGGCTACATCAGTGAGATACATAGCAGCGGTGCTTACCTTTATCGCCTCGTTTTGCATGCCAATGGCCTGGAAGTACTGCTCCATACCCCCAAGGTAGTGGTCTACTTCCTTGGCTACCCTAGTCCCCTTAAACTCCTTAGGCTTGGGGACATCCAATCTGGATTTGGACACTCCAGCAAACATGCCATTCCCAATGGCAGTCTTGCGAGTAACGAGCTCACTGGTAAGCTCTTCCATCCACTGGCGCATGGCCTCCATGCCATCACGTAAGGTCTGCACTTCAACCTCCAAGGTCTGGTTCTTTTTGGTGAACACGTCCAAGCCTTTGTTGAGAGTAGCTTCTAGCTCACTTTGGATCTCCTCCCCCATGGAGTCTAGCGATGCAATGTGAGTCTCTACTTCCTTAAGCTTCTCCTCTATGTCACCTACAGTCACCTCCACCTTGGCTAGCCTACCATCCATGGTAGACCAGATATCTCTAGAACTGGCTTTCTTTCCTCTTCCCTGGCCATGCTCCTGGGCCTCTGGTTGTTGGCTAGCAACATCACTTTAGGATGCCATCTCCTCAATCATGATCTAACCTGCACAACACAAACACGCAAAATCAAACTTGCTTTGATACCAACTGTCACGGGCTCTGACCTTAGACTTAGAATCCGTGTGGCCTTAGGCTTGGAATCTCCTCCTTTGTGCCTAAGTCAGCCTAAAACACAAGCATGCAGGCACTAGAACAATGGGAAGGGCTGATTACGTAAGTTAAAGAGAAACCGGATAAGAAGACAGAATTCTAGAAATGCTCTTGTATTCACTGAAACAGAAGTGTTTGATGGTGTACAAATGAGGGTGGAACAGCCCTCTATTTATAGTTGAGGCTCCAGCTACAACTTAATGGCATATCCCTAGAATAAAGGCTAAAATCATGGGATTACAATCAATTAGGATGCTAACTCCTGATTTTCATGGTCAACCAAATCTGCCCAGGGCACCATTGTCGGAGCATCACCGAAAAACCTGACTGGCGGCATTGGGGTTCCGACGATTGGTGAGGCGGAGGGGGTGTGCGCACATGATGTGCGATGGGTGCTGGTACTTGGCCCTTATATTGACCCCTATCCCTTATCAAACCTCGAGAACTCACACCCAGTTAAAGAGCATTTGAGATTTTACAGGTTTGCTGCCAGTAGCCATTAAAGTGTCTGAAATGGGGACACTTTTTTCAAATGGTCACCAAATCCTGTACACTTCGAGTTTTGAGTTGAATGTTTTTGTGCATGCCAACAAAACTACAAGGATCATGTCTACCAAGTTTGGGGCCAAAAATCCTTCTGAACAAAATCATGAAAAATAGAAAACGAGTCGTCTTGCCATGAAACTTCACATGACACCATAAGGGACCGTTGTATGAATTTACAAGCCATAAAAATGGCATTGGCAGGGCAGAAATATGAAGATGTGCCTAAACCCACCTACCACACTATCGATCCCACCTCTTTGGCAGACATAGTGCCCGCCCGCCCGCTCGTTTTGTCGGTTGGCTTAGGCATATGGAGTTCATTGCCAGTATAAGATCAGATCAGATCGAGGGTTGTCGTAATAGGATTGATAGCACGTAGGGGGGGACCCGATCGATCCCTGGCTTGTGCATCCTACCCCTCTGGCCGGCTGACCGCCCGCACGCTCGTTTCGTGGGTTGACTTAGGCATATCGAGTTCATTCCCAGTCTAAGCATACGGAGTTCATTCCCAGTGTAAGATCGGATCAGACCGAGGGTTGTGAGTGCACATGCTGGGCTCGGGCATGTGCTGGTGCTGCATTTTTTTTCCCCGGGGCACCATCGCCGGAGCATCGTCGGAGAACCTGGCCGACAGCATTGGGGTTCCGACGATTGGGGGGCGGGGGGGTGTGCGCACATGATGTCCGATGGGTGCTGGTACTTGGCCCTTATATTGGCCCCCTATGCCTCATCAAGCCTTGAGAACTCACACCATCTTAAAGAGCATTTGAGATTTTACAGGTTTGCTACCAGTAGCCATTAAAGTGTCTGAAATGGGGACATTTTTTTCAAATGGTCACCAAATCCTGTACACTTCGAGTTGTGAGCTGACTTTTTTTGTGCATGCCAACAAAAATACAAGGATCACGTCTACCAAGTTTGGGGCAAACATCCTTCTGAAAAAATTTTTAAAAAATCCCGAACCTTAAAAAGTTTCAAAAATCGTGAAAAATAGAAAACGAGTCGTCTTGCCTTGAAACTTCACATGAAGGCTTAAGGGACCATTGTATGAATTTACAAGCCTTAAAAATGGCATTGGCATGGCAGAAATATGAAGATGTGCCTAAACCCACCTACCAACCTATCGATCCATGGCTTGCGCATCTCGCCTCTCTCATCGGCGTAGTGCCCGCCCGTCCGCTCGTTTCATCGGTTGGCTTAAGCATACAGAGTTCATTCCCAGTCTAAGATTAGACTTGACCGAGGGTTGCAGTAGTAGGATCGCCAGCACACAGGGGGGACTCAACCGATCCCTGACTTGTGCATCTGCCCCTCTGGCCGGTTGGGCACCCGCACGCTCGTTTCATGGGTTGACTTAGGCATACGGAGTTCGTTCCCAGTCTAAGCATACGGAGTTCGTTCCCCGTCTAAGCATACAGAGTTCATTCCCAGTGTAAGATCAGACTGGACCGAGGGTTGCGGGTGCACATGCTAGGCTCAGGCATGTGTTGGTGCTGCATTTTTTTTCACCCGAGGCACCATCGTCGGAGCATCGTCGGAGAACCTGACCGACAGCATTGGGGTTCCAGCGATTGGGGGGCGGGGGTGATGTGCGCACATGATGTCCGATGGGTGCTGGTACTTGGCCCTTATATTGGCCCCCTATGCCTCATCAAGCCTTGAGAACTCACACCATCTTAAAGAGCATTTGAGATTTTACAGGTTTGCTACCAGTAGCCATTAAAGTGTCTGAAATGGGGACACTTTTTTCAAATGGTCACCAAATCCTGTACACTTCGAGTTGTGAGCTGACTTTTTTTGTGCATGCCAACAAAAATACAAGGATCACGTCTACCAGGTTTGGGGCCAAACATCCTTTTGAAAAAATTTTTAAAAAATCCCGAACCGTAAAAAGTTTCAAAAATCGTGAAAAATAGAAAACGAGTCGTCTTGCCTTGAAACTTCACATGAAGGCTTAAGGGACCATTATATGAATTTACAAGCCTTAAAAATGGCATTGGCATGGCAGAAATATGAAGATGTGCCTAAACCCACCTACCAACCTATCGATCCACGGCTTGCGCATCTCGTCTCTCTCATCGGCGTAGTGCCCGCCCGCTCGCTCGTTTCATCGGTTGGCTTAGGCATACAGAGTTCATTCCCAGTCTAAGATTAGACTTGACCGAGGGTTGCAGTAGTAGGATCGCCAGCACACAGGGGGGACTCAATCGATCCCTGACTTGTGCATCTGCCCCTCTGGCCGGTTGGGCGCCCGCACGCTCGTTTCGTGGGTTGACTTAGGCATACGGAGTTCGTTCCCAGTCTAAGCATACGGAGTTCGTTCCCCGTCTAAGCATACAGAGTTCATTCCCAGTGTAAGATCAGACTGGACCGAGGGTTGCGGGTGCACATGCTAGGCTCAGGCATGTGTTGGTGCTGCATTTTTTTTCACCCGAGGCACCATCGTCGGAGCATCGTCATAGAACCTGACCGGCAGCATTGGGGTTCCAGCGATTGGGGGGCGGGGGGATGTGCGCACATGATGTGCAATGGGTGCTGGTATTTTGCCCTTATATTGGCCCCCTATTCCTCATCAAACTTGGAGAACTCACACCCCCTTAAAGAGCATTTGTGATTTTACAAGTTTACTGTCAGTAGCCATTAATGTGTTTGAAATGGGGACACTTTTTTCAAATGGTCACAAAATCTTGTACACTTCGAGTTTTTAGCTGAATTTTTTTTGCATGCCAACAAAAATACAAGGATCATATCTACCAAGTTTGGGCCAAAACTCCTTCTAAAAAAATTTAAAAAAAATCTTGAATCGTAAAAAGTTTCAAAAATCATGAAAAATAGAAAACGAGTCGTCTTGCCATGAAACTTCACATGAAGGCTTAAGGGACCATTGTATGAATTTACAAGCCATAAAAATGGCATTAGTAGGGCAGACATTTGAAGATGTGCCTAAACCCACCTACCACCCTATCGATCCACGGCTTGCACATCCTGCCTCTCCGATCGGCGTAGTGCCCGCCCGTCAGCTCCTTTCGTCGGTTGGCTTAGGCATACGGAGTTCATTCCCAGTCTAAGATTGGACCAGACCGAGGGTTGCGGCAGCAGGATCGGCAGCACGCAGGGGGGGACCCGATCGATCCTTGGCTTGTGCATCCTGCCCTTCTGGCCGGCTGAGCTCCCGCACGTTTATTTCATGGGTTGACTTAGGCATACGGAGTTCATTCCTAGTCTAAGCATACGAAGTTCATTCCCAATGTAAGATCGGATCGGAACGAGGGCTGCGGGTGCACATGCTGGGCTTGGGCATGTGTTGGTGCCATATATTTTTTTCACCCGGGGCACCATCGTCGGAGCATCATCAGAGAACCTGACCGACGGCATTGGGGTTCCGACGATTGGGGGGGCCGGGGGGGTGTGCGCACATGATGTGCGATGGGTGCTGGTACTTGGCCCTTATATTGGCCCCCTATGCCTCATCAAACCTCGTGAACCCACACCCCCTTAAAGAGCATTTGAGATTTTACAGGTTTGCTGCCAGTAGCCATTAAAGAGTCTGAAATGGGACACTTTTTTCAAATTGTCACAAAATCATGTACACTTCGAGTTTTTAGCTGAATTGTTTTGTGCATGCCAACAAAGATACAAGGATCACGTCTACCAAGTTTAGGGCCAAAACTTCTTCTGAAAAAATTTTAAAAAAATCCCGAACCATAAAAAGTTTCAAAAATTGTGAAAAATAGAAAACGAGTCGTTTTGCCATGAAACTTCACATGAAGGCTTAAGGGACCATTGTATGAATTTATAACCCATAAAAATCACATTGGCATGGCAGAAATATGAAGATGTGCCTAAACCCACCTGCCACCCTATCGATCCACGGCCTACGCATCCCGCCTCTCTGGGCGGCGTAGTGCCCGCCCGCCCGCTCGTTTCGTCAGTTGGCTTAGGCATACGGAGTTCATTCCCGGTCTAAGATTAGACCAGTCCAAAGGTTGCCGCAGCAGGATTGGCAGCATGCAGGGGGAGACCCGGTCGATCCCCGACTTGTGCATCCTGCCCTTCTGGCCGGTTGAGCGCACGCACGCTCGTTTCATGGGTTGACTTAGGCATACGGAGTTCATTCCCAGTGTAAGATCAGATTGGACCGAGGTTTTCTGGGTGCACATGCTGGGCTTGGGCATGTGCTGGTGTCGTATTTTTTTTCGCCCGAAGCACCATCACCGGAGCATCCTCGGAGAACCTAACCGACGGCATTGGGGTTCCGACGATTGGGGGCCGGGGGGGTTGTGCGCACATGATGTGAGATGGGTGCTGGTACTTGGCCCTTATATTGGCCCCCTATCCCTCATCAAAACTTGAGAACTCACACACCCTTAAAGAGCATTTGAGATTTTACAGGTTTGCTACCAGTAGCCATTAAAGTGTCTGAAATGGGGACACTTTTTTCAAATGGTCACAAAATCCTGTACACTTCGAGTTTTTAGCTGAATTTTTTAGTGCATGCCAACAAAAATTCAAGGATCACGTCTACCAAGTTTGGGTCCAAAACTCCTTTTGAAAAAATTTTAAAAAAATCTTGAATCGTAAAAAGTTTCAAAAATCATGAAAAATAGAAAAGGAGTCGTCTTGCCAGGAAACTTCACATGAAGGCTTAAGGGGCCATTGTATGAATTTACAAGCCATAAAAATGGTATTGGCATGGTAGAAATATGAAGATGTGCCTAAACCCACCTATCACCCTATCGATCCATGGCTTGCGCATCCCGTCTCTTTGGCCGGCGTAGTGCCCGCCCGCTCGCTTATTTCGTCGACTGGCTTAGGCATACGGAGGTCATTCCCAGTCTAAGATTGGATCGGGTCGAGGGTTGCGGCAGCAAGATCGGTAGCACGCAGGGGGGACCCGACCGATCCCCGGCTTGTGCATCCTGCCTCTCTGGCCGGCTGAGCGCTCATACACTCGTTTCGTTGGTTGACTTAGGTATACGAAGTTCGTTCGCAATCTAAGTATACGGAGTTCGTTCCCAGTCTAAGATTTGACCAGGCTGAGGGTTACGGGTGCACATGCTGGGCTCGGGCATGTGCTGGTGCCACATTTTTTTTCGCCTGGGGCACCATCGTTGGAGAATTGTCGGAGAACCTAACCAACGGCATGGGGGGTTCCGACGATTGAAGGGGGCGAGGGGGTTTGCGCACATGATGTGAGTTGACATCAATTTTGTCCTCAAAAATAAAAATAATAATATTATACAAAATACCAAAAAAATAAATACCAAAAAATAATACAAAAAATAGCAAAAAATAAGAAAAAAGAAAAATAATTGAGGATGGCATTGGTGCCATCCCCGGCACCACTGCCACCAGGCCCATCACCCATCACGTACCCTGTTTATCCTACCTTACTACCAAAAAATACAAAAGAAATAAAGAGGCGGGCTCATGTTTACATCCCGTGATCGAGCCCCATGCCCTTCCCTCCAAACACGTATGGCTGGAGCTCTATAAATAGTGCTCATAGCGAAGCCAAAACGGATAGAGAAGAAGGAGGGGGAGATTCTGTCAAAAAAAATACAAAAAAAAATTTAAACCACAGTCTTCCCCGTAGGGAGGAACCCAGCATCGAAGCTACCTGCAAAAGCAAGAAAACAGATCAGTCTTGCTTCAACAAAACAAACAAAAAAATTTGAAAATAAAAACTTTGAGCCTTGATCTACGTTGATCGGGGCTGTTTTCGACAAAAAGGAGGTCAGATCTTGAAAGAACGCGTTCAAGAGCGCTTCTGGAAGTATTTTGGCATTTTTCGATCACCAACGACCACCGTCGATGATGACCCAGGCGTCGGTCGGAGTAGTGGCCCGATGATTGAACGGTGGACGGCCAGACCTCTCCCCCAGCTCTCTCTCTCCCTCTCTCCCTTTTTTTTTGAAACAGAAACCAAATGAACCATAAAAAATCTTCAGCTATATATAGTAAAGCAAAAACTCAAAACGACGTCGTTTAGGGAAAGACCCAAAACGACGTCGTTTTAACCAAAGAGGATCCATGCGTGGACCCGGATCTGACCCGAGATCCGCGCAAACCGACCCATCAACCCGCTTCATCCAACCTCTGAGCCGGTCCATTGAACCAATCTGAGCCGGTCCGAACCATTGGACCGCCCGAACCACCTATCAAATCGTAGAACCGGTCAGACCGGTCCAGACCAGCGCTGAGCGGAACGTTGACCGGTCTGATTTAGGTAAACAAATTTTTTTTTAATTTTTTAATTTTTTTATATTATTATTTTTGTTATTTTAAGTATATTTTTATATTTATGCATGATAAATTTCTAAATTTGTTAGAATAAAGGTTTAATTGTTTTAATAATAATAAAATTGAAAACAAATAATAGTTAAAAATATATTAAAAATGTTCAAAAAAAATATTTATTATTATTATTATTATTTTCCCTGCCTAGATGTTGGAGGGAATAAAAAATATTTTTCTAAAAGATAAATAGCAATTAAAATCATTTTTATCCAACACCGAAAATAGCACGTAATTAAATGGTACCAATTTATGGGCATTGTGGGGGTGCTAATCCTTCCCCATGCGTAACTGACTCCCGGACCCAACCTGGTTTTTCGTAGACCAAAATTATCTTTTTAATAAACTTTAAATCCGTTTTATAGTTTTATTAAAAAGATAAACTTTTGGGTGGCCAATTACACCTAACAAAGATTGGTGGCGACTCCACTTTTTATTTATTTTTCTCTATTTTAAAACATCACTTTTATGTCTGGCGGTCCCAAAACTGTTACAACAGCTTGGCGACTCCATTACGGATTTTTGAGAGTTAGGCCAAATTTTAGTTATGCGCTATTAATAACTGTTGGATTTAATTAGTTTTATTTGATATTTAATTTAATTCTCTTTATTTTAATTTTTCAAAATATACATACAAGTTAATAAATAAAATAAATTGCTTGTTATCTATTACTTTATTTTGATTTTGTGTTTATGATTTATTTATGTTATTTTGATTAATACATTACTTTGCACACACTTTGCATATTTATTCGCATGTATGAGCTCTAAACCCGGGCTCTTTCCCTTTTAGGAGGAAGTGAAGTAGCTACGCTCTCATGAGGTGATAACCTCCACATTTGCTAGTGAAACACTTCCACTTAGACTGAACCCTTTCCGTTAGTAACCTGTAATGGGTGAGGATCGAGGAACCTTACTAGTCTATCCAGACAATGATGTGAGGAATAGTTTGGGAACTGCTAGACGCATAAACCTTAACCCAGCATATCGTAAGCCATATGAATCTTGCCGATCTTTTTATAGAAATAACCAAAAGAAAAGCATTTTCTTAAAAAAATATATATATATTTCCTCTTTACATGTAGTTCATTCATTTGGTAATTGTTCAAATTTTGCAATTTCATAAAATATTTTAGAATAAAGTGATTTTTTTTAAAGCATTATCCAACAACCCAAAAAAACAAAAAAAAAGTGGTTTTCAAAAAAATTAAAGATTTTTCTTAAATTCTTTGTTTATTGGCCCAATAAAAAAATCAATTTTCATGTCCTAGTTATTTTGTTTTTCCCTCTAAAATTTTTTTTTATTTTGTTTCATCTTTTGCATTTCATACATCATAAAAAATAATACATGTATCCCATTCCATATGCATCATAAAAGGTAGTGTCAGTTTCACTAGGTTGGCATAATACAAGCATTGTATTCCATGTAAAAATATAACATGCACTTGATAGGTTCATGCATTCCATACAAATATGCTACATTAGTCATAGGAATACATCTCATCATTCATGTAAATATGTCATTGCATTTCATGCATATAAATTCATGAATGGTAAGGTCGTATGGAACAAACGTTGCATTTCATATCCCACTATCTCGGCAATATAATATTCCTTACATACACAGTCATGGTTGATAAAAATTTTCATTTGGGTCATTTGTACATATAAAAATTCATTGTTATAGGCATATACACATTTCATGACATTCTTTAGCCATCATATTCATGTATTCATACTTCGTGTGTCATTGTTTTTATGATATTCATTCAATAAGGGTAGTAATCTAGAATTTTTTTGTCTAAGTCTTGGAATAAGTTATCTATCTTGGTGGGAATCAGAGTCACGAAAATAGGAGATCAATTAGAAGTAAGGATTAGTGATTTGGAGTTGAATCAAGAGGAATTATGGTTTAAGCTTCGAGAGATGAAATGACAAATGGCTCAATTGATAGAAATGGTTAAAAGTAGTGGTATGGTTGAATTAGTTGCTCCTTAAATACCGTTGTCACTTCCATCAAGTCAAGGTCAATTGGCTCCCATTAGTTCCAGCATTCTGCCAGAGCATGCTAAAGCATTGGGTGATCTGAATAATGACCAAGGTTTGGGCGAACTCAAGAGAGGAATAGGTGAACTGGCCATGCAAATGACTGAGCTCAAGAGTTTGATTCCCAAAAATAAGTCAGCTGGCTTCAAACAACCTCCACAAACTATCCCAAATCCAAACCCATAACTAAATCCTCCTTATGACCATTTTCAACCTCCTTTCCAAGTACCTAAGATTAGACCCCCAATTTTCATGCAACCACCAAGAATTTCACACCTGAACCCATATCTACCATCTCATATTTCACAATCGCCTGTTCAGCATGCTATACCATCATTACCTTTTGAACCCAATCTTCAACCCAAAGTTTCTTAATTCCCCTCAAGACCAACTAAACTATCATCTTTTCAGCAAAGCAAACCAACTATAGGACAAAAAAACTTCGGTAACACCAAAGAAAAAATCCTTGTTGATTGATACCCATGTCCTACGCAGAGTTGTACCCATTACTTCTAGAAAATTATCTCATTGCCCCTATCCCTGCTGAACCTCGCAAACCACCTTTCCTCGAATGCTATGACCCCAATGCTCGATGTGAATACCATTTTGGCATCATTGGCCATTCTTTGGAAAATTGCATAGCTTTGAAACATAGGGTGCAAGGACTGATGAAAGCTGGATATCTGAGTTTTGATACCAAGATGAAGCCAGTTATTCACAACAACCCTTCTTTGATCCATGTCAAAATGGTAGGCAGTGCTGCAGGCAACAGTAGGGTTGGTCAGGATGATGAATAAAAAGCTTTTTAAGCAAAGAGTTATCTTCCCTAGTAATCATAGTCAACTATTTTTTAGGAGAAACAAAGGGAAGTGGGAGTAGGTTTGGCACTTTTCGGCCCCAGCCCTAGAATAGTTCATGATGTGTAAACTTGATGCTTTTGGAAATGAATGGAAACTTCTTTTAACCTAGATTTTCTATGAATTGATGCATCTATTTATTTTATTGGCATGCCTAAAAGAGTATAAGAAAGAATGATGGTTGCAAGTATGTTTTCACCAAACTTTTGAGACAGAAAAGATATTCTAGATGACCCATTTTGAATATAGGATGGGAAGTTCAAGTTTCCCCTTCACCAAAACAACAAAATTTAACTTGCATATCATGCATTCATTTGCTTGAATTCATTGCTTTTCATGCCAGCTAAGGACAAGGAATGATAATTGTAAATATACTTTCGTCAAACCTTTCGAAGCAATTTTTTTTATATACAATAGAATTCATGCCATGCATTTCTGAATTCTGATGATTAATAAAAGATTCAGGATAGCTATCTTAGGAAACGAGTCAGTTGAGTCTGCCACACTTATAGCACTCGAGCTAGTACCATAATCATGGAACAATGGAACGGTGCCAGTCGAATGGATTAGAGTAGAAAAAACCCAAGGAGAGATCGATGAAACAGTTACAGGAATGCAACAAAATGTGAACAGACAACTGACAGAATTAAAATAGATGATAGTGGAATTGACAAAAGGAAAAGAAGTTGTTGAGACATATAGGACAAGGGAGAAAATAGCTGTCGAGACATCATTGTATCTATCTGGGTTCACATATGTTCAAGATCCCCATGTGTCACAAACACCTCAAATAACTGATCAACCTTATATTGGCCATTTTACCAAGTTACCATCAGTTCAGACAAATATCAATCTTGGGCATACTCCTCACGACTACACTACTATGCCTAATGTGGATGATCATAAAAAATTGAAAAAAATTGAAGAGGGTGCCAGATCCATCAGAAGATATAGTGATGAAAGATAAGTATGATCTGTTGGAAGGGAGATTGAAAGCAATTGAAAGTCATGATGTCTACGAGAATGTTGACACCAACGAGCTTAGTCTAGTGCCTGATCTCATTATTCCATCAAAATTCAAAGCCCTGAATTTTGAAAAGTATAACGAAACTGGATGTCCTAAAATACATTTGGCTCAATACTGTCACAAAATGGTTGGGTATGCTGGTGATGAAAAGCTACTTATTCATGTCTTTCAAGAAAGTTTGACTGGGACAGCAGCTAATTGGTATCATAGTTTGAAAAGCAATCAAATCCATACTTGGAGAGATTTATCACAGGCATTCTTGAAGCAATACCAATATATGTTGGAGTTAGCTCCAGATTGATTAACCCTCCAAAATATGAGAAAGAACCCCAATGAGAGCTACAAAGAATATGCTGTTAGATGGAAGAATATGGCATCACAGGTATAACCACCTCTTACCAATAGAGAGTTGAATTCCCTGTTTGTGGATACCCTTCTTTCTCCCTATTATGATAAGTTGATCAGTAATACTTCATAAGAGTTTGCAAATTTATTGTTTGCTGTGGGTAAAATTGAGGATGGGATAAGAAGGGGAAGAATTATAAATACTGGTGATGAAAAAAGAGGAGATATTTTTGCAAAACAAGCCTAAGAAATAATTGTTAAAGGGCAAAATGAGAGAAATCTCACCATGATGCAAGAAGATCCAATTGGATGATTATTCACAATGGCTATCATATTACCCCCAACCAATATTTGCGATCGATGATTTTCCTTGACCACTTCATCTGTATGCTCAAATTCCTTCACCATGAATAGAACCAAGGATCAACTTAAGCCATTCATAGAGTCATAAGAGAAAGAGAGCCAAAGTGTATCATTCACTTTCAATACCTTACGCTGAGCTCTTTACTTTACTGATAGAGAATCATATGATCTCTGTTGTTCCTGCAAGACCCAAAAAACCTCTGTACCTGAAATGTGAGTTTCATGATAAAGTTAAGGGGCATTCCATAGAAGATTGTACTGCCTTCAAGGATAAAGTTCAAGCTTTGATCGATGCAGATGCTACAAAGTTTAAAGAGCTAGTTGGTGGTTTTGATGATTGATAGTAGTAAAGTTGCAAGTTAGTGATGCTAAAGTTGAAACATCAAGGGGAAAACTTTTGTTTATGTAACTTTAAATATCACCTCAAGAGTATGATCTAGATAATAAATTCTTTTTGGTCAAGTCTTAAGGTTTGCATTGCATGAGCAAACATTGTGCATCATAGTGTTTTATTTCATGTAAGTTTCGATATATAGTTGGTTTTTTTTTTTTAAAAAAAGAAGAAGATATTAGATGTGAATAAAGCCTCATGTGGTTAACTACCAAGGCTAGAGAAATTTTCTTGAGAAAAAAAAAACAAAAAAAGAGAAAAAAGAAAAAATGAAGTTTGAGTCTAGATGAATTGGCGATCACTATTAGAAAATTTTCAAATACCTAAATGCCAATTTGCTCATTCAGTTGACCCCATTTCATCAGTCATGACCCCTTGATAGCCTTAAATTCAAATTTGTGAACCTCATTTTCACCTGATACTGTTGGCAATATTCTTTTCTAAGGCAATGAACAAATGAAACAGCCATTAACAAATGTGTGGTTCCTAGAAAATCAAGTCTATATGACTTTTTTTTTTAGAATTCAAATGCGATAATTGAATATGGTAAGATTATGCTACAGTTCCAAAATTTCCAAATCCAAAAATACACTTAAGCATACTACCATTTTAGTTTTTTTATCCCAAAATTAACCCGATCCTTTGTCTTGAGGTATATTTGTCAGAAAAGAAATATCTCATTGCCTCTAAGGCAACTTGAGCTATGATTAACCCTTTTATTCTTTTTTTGTGGAGTAACTTAGATCATTTGATACCTTAAACATGTTTACCCCACATAATCTTTTTCTTATCCATTTCATATGACCCTTCTTTTGTAATTACTTTCATTATGGGTGGTTTGTTAAAATGGGACATCTTTCATGAAACGTGTTACTGGCAAAATGAATCTAGGTGTGAACTATGAAGGCATAAAAAAAAATAAAAACAACAAAAAAAAGAAAAAAAAAAGAAGAAAAAATTGGTTATGACATCATGCACTAAAAAATTTGAGCAAATCCAAAAAAGGTTATGACAAAGTCAAGGTTTTGGAAAAAAATTAAACAAAAAATTTTTTTTGAGATTAAAAAGAAAAAAACCTTTTTCCAAGTTCATTTTCCTGAAGAGTAGTCTTCAATTTAAGTGTTTATGCTTGAAGTGACAATGGCCATCTTTCATTATCTCTTCACAAAAATAAAAATTTATCTCTTGTTACCCTTTGAGCTTGATTGAATTCTTTCAAAATAAACCCTGACTAAGGATCACTTTTCATATTTGTGAAAAAAAAACAAAAAAAAAGAAATACGTTTGAAGGATAAGAATGAGAATGTCTAATGGAATCTCATGTGATAGGGGCACAAACCCAGTATAAAAGTTCATAAAAGTTTTGAATCCACTCAGTGAAAGGGTGTAAAAAAAAAGGAAAGGAAGAATAAAAAAAAAGGGAAAGAAATGAATTGGTGGAAAGCATAAAATAGAATATACCTTAGAGTGTATCCTTCCAATGAAAAATGATCCCTAGTTTCAAATATCCTTAAATAGTTGTTTTGGGCCTTTTTATCCTCTTCTTTGGTGACCATGAACCTTAACCTACATTACAACCTTTGAAAAGTCCATATTGGATAAGGCATGAAAGCTTAAACTTGAAGAGTTTCTCTTGAAAAATGAACATTAATTTTTTGATTTTTCCTTTTTGAAAAAATTTCTTTTCCTCTTTTGGATTAGATTTGAATTCTCAAGTGCATGGTGTGTAAAAGAAAAAAGAGAAAAATAGAAATAAATGTGGCTCTAGGGTGAAAACCCTCAAAAGGGCAGTCTAGAACCGACCCTGAAAGGTCACTCCTGATGCTAAGTATGGTGGATGCTAAACAAAAGTAAAGCCAAACCTTTTGAAAGATCTAAAATATCAAAGCCATAAAAGTCTGAGATGGGTTGATTATTCCCAAATAACCCTTTAAAATCTTAAGCCCTTTACAGCTAATCTTAACATATATCAAAATGTCACATTTGGAGAATAAGAAAAATGTTGAATATGTTTGATTTTCAAGGAATTCATGCTTTTAGAAAAGCTTGTGTTTCATTTGTGAGCTTGCATGCCTCTTTCACTCCCTTCAAGGATTGGAACCTTTTGAATCAACATCGCTATCTACAAAACTATTACATCCATTTGGAAAGAAAATCCTCACCTTTTTCATTTTTGATAGGGATCGCCAAATTCTAAAATAAAATAAAATAAAATAAAATAAAATTTAAGCCCAGTTTATCTGGCCATTAATGAAGTTTTAAGCCTATTTATCTGGCCATCAATGAAAATTTAAGCCCAGTTTATCTGGCTTTAAATGAAGATTTAAGCCCAGTTTATCTGGCCATCAATGAGATTTAAGCTTAGTTTATCTAGCGATTAATGAAGCTTTAAGCCTAGTTTATCTGGCTCTCAATGAAACTTTAAGCCCAGTTTATCTGGCCATTAATGAAGCTTTAAGCCCAGTTCATCTGGTCATCAATAAAGTTTTAAACCTAGTTTATCTGGCTTCAAATGAAGATTTAAGCCCAGTTTAGCTAGCCTTCAATAAATTTAAGCCAAGTTTATTTAGCCCCAAAAGAAGTTTTAGAGTTTCAAAGTTCTATCCATAATAAAATTTCTCGATACATAACCTTTTGAAAGATTTTGCATTTGCATTACTTGTATCATGAGAAAGACATTTAACCTAAAAAAAAAAGAGATATTCAAATTTGCATCACTTATCTGTGCATCATGAAAGGGATATTTGCATTTGCATCACTTGCATAAGATATTTGCATTCGCACCATAAAAATTTTTTTTTTTCATATTTGCACAACTATGGCATCCACATCCTAAGAAAAGGTATTTGTAGAAGCATTTACATGAAAAGAACATTGTCATTGTCAAATATAGTTGCATCAAGCATTCGCATCCTTGCATTTGCATTGAAATTTATATTTTTATCAACATTTCCATTAGCATCATTTGATCAAGATGGACATTTGTATCATTGATTGCATTCATTAAATCTGATTGAAAAAAAAAAAAAACATTTTCAAAAAAAATTTTCAAATTTTAATGTTTTATCGCCTCTGATTATGAGGAGCATTTAAAGATTTTGAGATTTGTAAGACCTCTGGGCATAATCTCCAAAAGCCTCTGCGCATGACTTTCAAGATTAAAAGATTTTCAAATTTTACAGTTTCATCGCTTCTAATTATAAGGAGCATTCAAAGATTTTGAGATTTGTAAGACCTCCGGGCATAATTTCGATTTGCGGTGTTATTTCGATCGATTTTTTATTTTTGACTTGCGATGTTACTCGAGTCAATTCTGTAAGACCTCCGGGCATGATTCTGTAAGACCTTTGAGCACGATTTCTAAGACCTTCGAGCATAATTTTGATTCACGGTGTTATCCCGATCGATTCCTTATCTTTCGACTTATGATTTTATTCCAGTGATTCTGTAAGACCTCCGAGCGTAATTTTGATTCGCAGTGTTATCCCGATCGATTCTTTATCTTTTAACTTACGATGTTATCCCAGTCGATTTTGTAGGACCTTCGGACATAATTTCGATTCGTGGTGTTATCCCAATCGATTCTTTATCTTTTGACTGCGATGTTATCCCAGTCTATTCTGTAAGATCTCCGGGCATAATTTTGATTCGCGTGTGTTATCTCGATCGATTTATTTATTTTTTTAAACTTACGATGTTATCCCAATTGTTTTATTTAAAAAAAAAAATTCACGATCCATTTTCAGACAAAATCATTGTCTTTGTCTTTGCCCTATTCCTGATTCTCAGTAATGTGCAAAGAGGGGCAGCTGTTGACATCAATTTTGTCCTTAAAAATAAAAATAATAATATTATACGAAATACAAAAAAATAAATACCAAAAAATAATACAAAAAAATAGCAAAAAAACAAAAAAAAGAAAAATAATTGAGGATGGCAGTGGTGCCATCCCCGGCACCACTGCCACCAGGCCCACCACCCATCACATACCCTGTTCATCCTACCCTACTACTAGAAAATATAGAAGAAATAAAGAGGCGGGCTCATGTTTACATCCCGTGATCGAGCCCCATGCCTTTCCCTCCAAACACATATGGCTGGAGCTCTATAAATAGAGCTCATAGCGAAGCCAAAACGGACAGAGAAGAAGGAGGGGGAGATTCTGTCAAAAAAAACTACAAAAAAAATGAAAACCACAGTCCTCCCCGCAGGGAGGAACCCAGCGCCGAAGCTACCTACAAAAGTAAGAAAATAGATCAGTCTTGCTTCAACAAAACAAATAAAAAAAAATTTGAAAATAGAAACTTTGAGCCTGATCTACGCTGATCGGGGCTGTTTTTGACAAAAAGGAGGTCAGATCTTGAAAAAGCACGTTGAAGAGCGCTTCTGGAAGTATTTTGGCATTTTTCGGTCACTAGCGACCACCACCGACGGTGACCCAGGCGATGGTTGGAGCGGTGGCTCGACGACCGAACGGTGGACGGCCAGACCTCTCCCTCAGCTCTCTCTCTCTCCTTCTCTCCCTTTTTTTTCTGAAACAAAAACCAAATGAACCAAAAAAAAATCTTCAGCTATATATAGTAAAGCAAAAACTCAAAATGACGTTGTTTAGGGAAAGACCCAAAACGACACCGTTTTAACCAAAGAGGATCTGCACGTGGACCCGGATCCAACCCGAGATCCGTGTAAACTGACTCGTCAACCCGCTTCATCCAACCTTGAACCGGTCTGAGCCGGTCTGAACCACTGGACCACCCGAACCACTACCGATCCAGACTAGCACTGACTGGACCGTTATCCGATCCGGTTCAGGTAAAAAAATTTTTTTTTTAATTTTCTAATTTTTTCTATATTATTATTTTTGTTATTTTAAGTATATTTTTATATTTATGCATGATAAATTTCTAAATTTGTTAGAATAAATGTTTAATTGTTTTAATAATAATAAAATTGAAAACAAATAATAGTTAAAAATATATTAAAAATGTTCAAAAAAATATTTATTATTATTATTATTATTTTCCCTGCCTAGATGTTGGAGGGAATAAAAAATATTTTTCTAAAAGATAATTCTGCCTAGATGTTGGGGAATTATTATGAATAAATTTTCATAAAAAAACAACATAAGAAATTTTTAATTAGTTTTGAAAAATTATAAAAAATTAAACTTGCTCTAAAAGTCCGCCTAGATGATGGGGATTTTTAAAGATGTTCACGTTTTATTTAAATCTTAAACACTAATTTTTAATTTTCAAAATCCTAAGTTTTTAAAACCCCTAAAAATCCAAAATCCCCTAAAATTCAAAACCTCTTAAAAACTAAAGTCCTAAAAATCCTAAAGACAAGTGTGAAAATTCTATTTGAAGCAATTTGTTCTCGAATGCTGCCTAGATGATGGTGTATTTAGAAAATTTTACTTCGTTAAGTCTTTTCACACGATTTCTTAATTTGCATCAATAATAAGATTAATAAATAAAAAGTATAATAGTAAATTGGGAGCTTAAATATAAACTGTCGCACCTAAGCTCTACCTAGATGTTGGAGAGTTAGGGTGGTCTTATTATACTTAAGAATCCAACTTTTAAATTCCATTTCATTTTACATAACATTCATTGACATACACACATTAGCATGTTATTATTAGTATTTATTTGTACTATTCTGTCTTTAATTTTTATTTGTACTACTTTTTAAAAAAATTATGATATTATAAAATAAAATAAAAATAACATTCCGAAAGAAATAATTCTTGGTACTCTGCCTAGACGTTGGAGAGTCACTAACAATTATTTTCTATAAAGATTGTTATTTTATTTTATGGATTATTGTGTTAAATCTTAAGTAAAAAGAGTTATTTTAAATTTTGCCTAGATGTTGGAGAATTTTAAGATAATTCTTTAACTTAAAGATTTTCTCAATATTTCTAAATAAATATTTTAGCAAAATTTTATTCAAGTGAAGGGAATTAGAGTTAAATTTTAAATTAAAATCATTTTTATCCAACACCGAAAATAGCGCGTAATTAAATGGTATCAATTTATGGGCATTGTGGGGGTGCTAATCCTTCCCCATGCGTAACCGACTCCTGGACCCAACCTGGTTTTTCGTAGGCTGAAATTATCTTTTTGATAAACTTTAAATCCATTTTATAGTTTTATTAAAAAGATAAACTTTTGGGTGGCCAATCACACCCTGACAAAGATTGGTGGCGACTCCACTTTTTATTTATTTTTCTTTATTTTAAAACATCACTTTTACATCTGGCGGTCCTAAAACCATTACAACAATGTGCGATGGGTGCTGGTACTTGCCCTTATATTGGCCCCCTATCCCTCATCAAACCTCGAGAACTCACACCCCCTTAAAGAGCATTTGATATTTTGCAGTTTTGCTGCCAGTAGCCATTAAAGTGTTTGAAATCGGACACTTTTTTCAAATGGTCACAAAATCCTATACACTTTGAGTTTTTAGTTGAATTTTTTTGTGCACGCCAAGAAAAATACAAGGATCACGTCTACCAAGTGTGGGGCTAAAACTCCTTCTGAAAAAATTTTAAAAAAATCTCGAACCGTAAAAAGTTTTGAAAATCATGAAAAATAGAAAAACGAGTCATCTTGCCATGAAACTTCACATGAAGGCTTAAGGGACCATTGTATGAATTTACAAGCAATAAAAATGGCATTAGCATGGTAGAAATATGAAGATGTGCCTAAACCCACTTACCACCCTATCGATCCACGGCTTGTGCATCCCGCCTCTCTGGCCGGCGTAGTGCCCGCCCGTCTGCTCGTTTCATCGGTTGGCTTAGACGTACAGAGTTAACTCCTAGTCTAAGATTGGACCAGATTGAGGGTTGTGGCAGCAGGATCACCGACACGCAGGAGGGACCCGACCGATCCCCGACTTGTGCATCCTGCCCCTTTGGTCGACTGAGCGCCCGCACGCTCGTTTCGTGGGTTGACTTAGGAATACGGAGTTAATTCCCAGTCTAAGCATATGGAGTTCATTCCCAGTGTAAGATCGGACTAGACCGAGGGTTGCAGGTGCACATGCTGGGCTTGGACATTTGCTGGTGCCACAATTTTTTTCGCCTGGGGCACCATCATCGGAGAACTTGACCGACGACATTGGGGTTCCTACGATTGGGGGCGGCGGGGGGGTGTGCACACATGATGTGCGATTGGTGCTGGTACTTGGCCCTTATATTGGCCCCCTAACCCTCATCAAACCTCGAGAACTCACACCCCCTTAAAGAGCATTTGAGATTTTACAGGTTTGCTACCAGTAGCCATTAAAGTGTCTGAAATGTCTACCAAGTTTGGGGCCAAAACTCCTTCTGAAAAATTTAAAAAAAATCTCGAACCGTAAAAAGTTTTGAAAATCGTGAAAAATAGAAAACGAGTCGTCTTGCCATGAAACATCACATGAAGGCTTAAAGGACCATTGTATGAATTTACAAGCCATAAAAATGGCAATGGCATGGTAGAAATATGAAGATGTGCCTAAACCCAGTAACCATTAAAGTGTCTAAAATGGGGACACTTTTTTCAAATGGTCACAAAATCCTGTTCAATTCGAGTTTTTAGCTCAAATTTTTTGTGCACGCCAACAAAAATACAAGGATCATGTCTACCAAGTGTGGGGCTAAAACTACTTCTGAAAAAATTTAAAAAAAATCTTGAACCATAAAAAGTTTCAAAAATGAGGAAAAATAAAAAACGAGTCGTCTTGCCATGAAACTTCACATGAAGGCTTAAGGGACCATTATATGAATTTACAAGCCAAAAAAATGGCATTGGCATGGCAAAAATATGAAGATGTGCCTAAACCCACCTACCACCCTATCAATCCATGGCTTGCGCATCCCACCTCTCTGGCCGACGTAGTGCCCGTCCGTCCGCTCGTTTCGTCGGTTGGCTTAGGCGTACGGAGTTAATTCCTAGTCTTACATTGGATCGGACTGAGGGTTGCGACAGCAAGATCATCAGCATGTAGGGGGGGACCCGACCAATCTCCGGCTTGTGCATCATGCCCCTCTGGTCGGCTGAGCGCCCGCACGCTCGTTTCGTGGGTTGACTTAGGCATACGGAGTTAATTTCCAGTCTAAGCATATGGAGTTCATTCTCAGTGTAAGATCGGACCGGACTGAGGGTTGCAAGTGTTCATGCTGGGCTCGAGCTTGTCCTGGTGCCGTATTTGTTTTTTCGCCTGGGGCACCATCGTCGGAGAACCTGACCGGCGGCATTGGGGTTCCGACGATTAGGGGACGGGGGGTTGTGCGCACATGATCTACGATGGGTGCTGGTACTTGGCCCTTATATTGGCCCCCTATCCCTCATCAAACCTTGAGAACTCACACCCCTTTAAAGAGCATCTGAGATTTTACAGGTTTGCTGCCAGTAGCCATTAAAGTGTCTGAAATGTGGATACTTTTTCAAATGGTCACAAAATCTTGTACACTTCGAGTTTTTAGCTGAATTTTTTGTGCATGCCAACAAAAATACAAGGATCACATCTACCAAGTTTGGGGCCAGAACGCCTTTTGAAAAAAATTTAAAAAAATCCCGAACCGAAAAAAGTTTCAAAAATCTTGAAAAATAGAAAACAAGTCGTCTAGCCATGAAACTTCACATGAAGGCTTAAGGGACCATTGCATGAATTTACAAGCCATAAAAATGGCATTGGCACAGAAAAAATATGAAGATGTGCCTAAACCCAGCTACCACCCTATCGATCCACGGCTTACTTATCCCAACTCTTTAGCTGGCGTAGTGCCCGCCCGTCCGCTCGTTTCATCGGTTGGCTTAGGCATACGAAGTTCATTCCCAGTCTAATATTGGACCAGACGGAGGGTTGCAGCAACAAGATCAGCAGCACGTAGGGGGGACCTGACCAATCCCCAATTTGCGCATCTTGCCCCTCTGGTCGGCTGAGCGCTTGTACGCTCGTTTCGTGGGTTGACTTAGGCATACAGAGTTCATTCCCAGTCTAAGCATACGGAGTTCAATCCTAGTGTATGATCGGATCAGACTGAGGGTTACGGGTGCACATGCTGCGCTCAGGCATGTGCTGGTGCCATATTTTTTTTCACCCGGGGCACCATCGTCAGAGAACCTGATCGGCCGCATTGGGGTTCCGGCGATTGGGGGGTGGGGGTGTGCGCACATGATGTGCGATGGGTGCTGGTACTTGGCCCATATATTGGCCCCCTATCCCTCATCAAACCTCGAGAACTCACACCCCCTTAAAGAGCATTTGAGATTTTATAGGTTTGCTACCAGTAGCCATTAAAGTGTCTGAAATGGGGACACTTTTTTCAAATAGTCACAAAATCCTGTACACTTCGAGTTTTTAGCTAAATATTTTTGTGCATGCCAACAAAAATACAAGGATCACGTCTACCAAGTTTGGGGCTAAAACTCCTTCTGAAAAAATTTAAAAAAAATCTCGAACCATAAAAAGTTTCAAAATTTGTGAAAAATAGAAAACGAGTCGTCTTGCCATGAAACTTCACATGAAGGCTTAAGGGACCATTGTATGAATTTACAAGCCATAAAATTGGCATTGGCATGGCAGAAATATGAAGATGTGCGTAAACCCACCTACCACCCTATCGATCTACGGCTTGTGCATCCTATCTCTTTGGCCGGCGTAGTGCTCGCCCGCCCGCTCCTTTCATCAATTGGCTTAGGCATATGGAGTTCATTCCCAGTCTAAGATCAGATTGGACCGAGAGTTACGATAGTAGGATCGGTAGCACACAAGTGTCACGGGCTTCGACCTTAGACTCAGAATTCGTGCGACCTTAGGCTTGGAATCTCTTCTTTTGTGCCTAAGTCATCCTAAAATACAAGCGTGCGGGCACTAGAACAATGGGAAGGGCTGATTATGCAAGTTAAAAAGAAACAGGATAAAAAGATAGAATTCTAGAAATTCTTTTGTATTCACTGAAACAGAAGTGTTTGATGGTGTACAAATGAGGGTGGAGCAGCGCTCTATTTATAGTTGAGGCTCCAGCTACAACTTAATGGCATATCCCTAGAATAAAGGCTAAAATCATGGGATTACAATCAATCAGAATGCTAACTCCTGATTTTTAGGGTCAACCAAATCTGCCAGGATGCTCCTGCTTGTTTCCAGAAGCTTCCCTTGCGTGTTCAACACCTTGGACCATTCTGGATGTGGTGCGGGCCGCTTGTATGCCAGGCCTTGGTCTCACGAGTTGGCCTGCAAGTCGGGCGGGCGTTCTGAGCTCGTTTGCTAGGCTTTGCACACAAATACCCGCCAGCACGCCTAGTCTGTGGGCCTTAACCTCTAGCTCACCTGCTAGTCTGCCTGATGTGCCTGACGTGTCCGCCCAGGGCGTGACATTCTCCCCCACCTGATTGTGTAACGCCCTCATTGCGTCTTCTGCATGGTACTGCCTAATCTGGTCCTCGAACTACCATAAGTCCTTTGCTAGTTTCCAGCTCACCTCACTATCTGGAAGTCTCTTCCAGTGCACCAAGTACTCATGTCTTGGTTGATAGTTCTTCCGTCTCACCTCCCGTTCAGCTATGATGCTGTGGACCTCCTTTTCATATGAGGCCCTTGCTCCTAATGGTGCACGCTTTGACTCTGCCCATCCTGGATCTTCCTCATCCTCATGGAATGGCTTGAGCATGCTCACATGGAACACCGACTGTACCCTCAGCTTGGGTGGTATATCCAGCTTGTAGGCAACCTTGCCTACCCTCTTGACTAATCAAAAAGGTCTCTCATACCTCCGAACTAGGCCTTTGTGCAGCCCCCTGTGGCATACAATGGGATGCAGCTTTACCAACACCAAGTCTCCAACCTGGAACTGCACGTCCTGCCTATTCTGGTCTGCCCACTTCTTCGACCTCTTGGCCACCTTGTGTAGACAAACTCTGGCCAAGTCAGTTTGCTCCTGCCATGCCTTGGCAAACTTGTATGCTGTTGGATTCGGCCCTATATAACCTGCAGCAATCGAATTGGGTGTTAGTGGTTGCTGCCCTATCACAACCTCAAATGGGCTCTGGTTCGTTGCCTCACTCCTTTGCAAGTTATAGGAAAGCTACGCAATATCTAGCAGCTTTGGCCAGTCCCTTTGTGTGGCACTCATATAGTGCCTGAGGTAGACCTCCAATAGTCCATTCACTCATTCTGTCTGCCCATCGATCTGCAGATGCATGCTGGTGGAAAAGTTCAAGTCTGACCCCAACAGCTTGAACAACTCAGTCCAGAACCTGCCCATGAACCGCCCATCCCGATCACTAACAATGGTCCTCGACACTCCCCAGTACTTAACCATGTTCTTCAGGAACAATCGAGCTGCCTCCTCGGTTGGGCACTCCTTGGTTGCTGGAATGAAAATTCCATACTTGGAAAACCTATCCATCACTACCATGATGCTTCCAAACCCCTCTGTCATGGATGGACTGACAATAAAGTCCAGAGAAACACTCTCCCATGGTCACTCTGGCACCGACAATGGCTCTAAGAGACGGCCTAGTTTCTTGAGCTCCACCTTGTCCTGTTGGCGTACAAGATAAGTCTTCACATAGGCCTCCACATTGTCCCTCATGTGTGGCCAGTAGTATCGATCCTCGATCAGTGCCAAGGTGTGGCTCACACCAGGGTGTCCAGCCTACCTTGAATCATGACATTCTTGCAAAACTTCCTTGCGGAGCTTTCCGTGCTGCGGCACAAATAGTCTACTGCCCCTGGTTTACAACAAACCATCCTGCAACCAAAATCACCTAGTCTTACCTTGCTGGGCGTACTCCATCAAAGCCTTGGCTGCAGGATCGTACGCAACTCCCTCCTTGATGCACGGTACCAGTGACCCCTCTGGTTGGCTAATGGCAGCAAGGTTAGCCTTCTTGCTCAGGGTGTCTACCACTAAGTTCGTCGGTCCTGGCTTGTACTCCATCTGGAAATCAAATTTTGCAAGAAAATCTTGCCATCTCGCCTGCTTGGGGGATAGCTTCTTTTACGTCTGAAAGTAGCTGGTCGCCACATTGTCCATCCTCACCACGAACCTCGACCCCAACAGGTAATGGCACCAATTGCACAAGATGTTCACCACTGCAGTCATCTCCTTCTCTTAGACCGTGTACTTGCGTTTAGTCTCATTTAGCTTCTTTCTCTCGAACGCGACTGGACGTCCCTCCTGCATCAACACGCCTCTTATGGCAAAGTCTGATGCATTCGTATGCACCTCATATGGCTTGGCATGGTCGGGTAAGGCCAAGACTGGCTCCTCAATCACAGCCCGCTTCAACCTGTCAAAGGCTTCCTGGCACCCTACGCTCCACTCCCATGCTCTCCCTTTCTTGAGCAAGTCAGTCAATGGCGTGGCTATTGCTGAGTGACCTTTGATGAAGTGCCTGTAGTAGTTAACCAGCCCACGGAACGATCTCAACTCAATGACCTTGGCTAGTGGTTGCCACTCCAGGATGGCGTGTATCTTGCCTTCATCCATGTGTATCCTGCCACCTCCCACTATGTGGCCTAGGAACGGGATCTCCTGCTGGGCGAATGAGCATTTCTCCCTCTTGACAAACAGCTTGTGTGCCTACAACACCTCGAACACCTATCTCAAGTGGTCTACATGCTCTCCCAAAGTCTGGCTATAGATCACAAAGTCTGGCTATAGATCACAACAAACCGATCAAGGAATGACTGAAGTACCTTGTTCATAAGGGTGCAGAATGTTGCTGGGGCATTCGTGAGTCTGAAAGGCATCACCAAGAACTCATACGAACCATACCGAGTGACACATGCTATCTTTGGCTCATCTCCCTCCGTGATCCTGACTTGATAGTAGCCTGACCTCAAATCCAGCTTGGTGAACCACCTTGCACTCCCAAGTTGATCGAACAAGTCCGCAATGAGTGGGATGGGGTACTTGTTCTTGATGGTCAGCTTGTTCAAGGCCTAGTAGTCTATGCACAGCTATAACGACCCATCATGCTTGTGCTGGAATAGAACCGATGCACCATAGGGTGCCTTCGATAGCCTAATGAAGCCAGCATCAACTAACTCCTTGAGCTACTTCCTTAACTCTTCCAACTCTGGTGGAGACATTCGGTAAGGGGCTCTGGTTGGTGGCTTGGCCTCAGACACCAGCTCGATCTTATGGTCCACCTTCCTCTTAGGTGGTAGCTTGCTAGCCAGCTTTGTGAGCATCACATCACTAAAGGTCTTCAGCACCTTTAGCACCTCGAAGGGTGACTCGGTCTTCTTCTCCCTTGGCTCATTATATTTTGGGGCTGCCAAGAAGATGTCTTCTTGTCTGCTTACCACCTTGGCAAATTGGATGGTTGACACCACCCGCGACCCAACTCCAGACCCTCTTCTCAATGGCACTAGGCATTGGCACCGTGCATCCAAGATGCAAACACAATCGACAAAAGGCACAAGGAGGGTGTTAATCCGAATAAGGAAATCCAACCCAATCACAAACTCATAGTCGTCAAGGGGTATTACCTCAATGGTCTCCTTGCCTTTCCAATCTCTAAGCTATAACTCCACTCCCCATGTTACTCCAATAGCTGGAACTTCCTTGGAGTTCACTGTTTTAATGGTACCAATCCCTTTCTGCACCTTTAGTCTGAGCTTCTGGGCTCCATCACTTGAAATAAAAAGATGTGAGGCACTTGTGTCCACCATTGCGCTCACCTTCTAACCCGCAACCATCAGATCCGCAAACATCAAGCTTTTGGCTTGCAGCTCCCCTTACTCTGGACAGCATTGAGCACCAACGACCCAAGCTTTGCTGCCCCTGACTCTGGCTCCTCATCAGACTGCTTGTCTACAGCAGCCAGCTTGCCCTTCTACAAGCAATTGCATGCTATGTGGCTCCCTCCACATAGGTAGCATGCTAGTGGCTCTCGGTCCCCTTTGCTTTCCACTTGCCTGCTGGTGGCTTCCTCTCGCCATCCTTGGTTGAACGGTCTCGATCTCCATCCTTGGACTCTCGATCATGGTCCTTCCCCTTGAACTGCTTCTTCTGGTCCCTATCATCCCTGCCCTTACCCTTAGGCTTGGAAGACTCGAACTTGTTCAGAGGCTTGAACTCTATCAAGGCCTCGACAGTAGTCATGGCTTTAGCCAAGTCATGAACTCCTCTCCTTTGTAGCTCATGCTTCACCCACGACTTCAGCCCATCCATGAAAGCAAAGAATGTGTCCTTCTCACCTAGATCTGAGATCTGTAGCATCAGTTCAGAGAATTTCTGGACATATTCCTTTATGTCCCCTTGCTGGCTCAACCTGTGCAACTTTGCCCGCGCCTTATCATCGGCATACTTCGGGTAAAATTGTTCTTTGAACTCCTTTTGGAACTTTGCTCAGGTTCCAATCTTGGCGCTCCCACACCTGACATCATCACATCTGCGCCTCCACCACAATAAGGCTACATCAGTGAGATACATAGCAGCGGTGCTTACCTTTATCACCTCGTCTTGCATGCCCATGGCCTGGAAGTACTGCTCCATACCCCAAAGGTAGTTGTCTACTTCCTTGGCCACCCTAGTCCCCTTAAACTCCTTAGGCTTGGGGACATCCAATCTGGATTTGGACACTCCAGCAAACATGTCATTCCCAATGGCAGTCTTGCAAGTAACGAGCTCACTGGTAAGCTCTTCCATCCGCTGGCGCATGGCCTTCATGACATCGTGCAAGGTCCGCACTTCAGCCTCCAAGGTCTGGTTCTTTTTGGTGAACACGTCCAAGCCTTTGTTGAGAGTAGCTTCTAGCTTACTTTGGATCTCCTCCCCATGGAGTCTAGCGATGCAATGTGAGTCTCTACTTTCTCAAGCTTCTCCTCCATGTCGCCTACGGTCACCTCCACCTTGGCCAGCCTACCATCCATGGTAGACCAGATATCTCTAGAATTGGCTTTCTTGCCTCTTCCCCAGCCATGCTCCTGGGCCTCTGGTTGCTGGCTAGCAACATCGCTTTGGGATGCCATCTCTTTAATCACGATCTAACCTGCACAACACAAACACGCAGAATCAAACTTGCTCTGATACCAACTGTCACGGGCTCTGACATTAGACTCAGAATCCGTGCGGCTTTAGGCTTGGAATCTCCTCCTTTATGCCTAAGTCAGCCTAAAACACAAGCGTGCGGGCACTAGAACAATGGGAAGGGTTGATTACGCAAGTTAAAGAGAAACAGGATAAGAAGACAGAATTTTGGAAATGCTCTTGTATTCACTGAAATAGAAGTGTTTGATGGTGTACAAATGAGGGTGGAGCAGCCCTCTATTTACAGATTTCATGGGTTGACTTAGGCATACGAAGTTCATTCCCAGTCTAAGCATACGAGTTCATTCCTAGTCTAAGATCGGACCAGATTGGGGGTTGCGACAGCAAGATCGATAGCACGTAGGGGGGACCCGACTGATCCCCGGCTTGCACATCCTGCTCCTCTGGCCGGCTGAGCGCCTGCACGCTTTTTTTATGGGTTGACTTAGGCAAACGGAGTTCATTCCCAGTCTAAGGATAAGGAGTTCATTCCCAGTGTAAGATCGGACCAGACCGAGGGTTGTGGGTGCACATGCTGGGCTCGGGCATGTGCTGGTGCCGCATTTTTTTTTCACCCAGGGCACCATCATCAGGAGCATCACCGGAGAACCTGACCGGTGGCATTGGGGTTCGACGATTGGGGGGCGGGGGGTGTGCGCACATGATGACCGATGGGTGCTGGTACTTGGCCCTTATATTGGCCCCCTATCCCTCATCAAACCTCGAGAACTCACACCCCTTTAAAGAGCATTTGAGATTTTACAGGTTTGCTGCCAGTAGCATTAAAGTGTTTGAAATGGGGACACTTTTTTCAAATGGTCACAAAAACCTGTACACTTTGAGTTTTTAGCTGAATTTTTTTGTGCATGCCAACAAAAATACAAGGATCACGTCTACCAAGTTTGGGGCCAAAAATCCTTCTAAAAAAATTTTTAAAAAATCCCGAACCATAAAAAGTTTTGAAAATCGTGAAAAATCAAAACGAGTCGTCTTGCCATGAAACTTCACATGAAGGCTTAAGGGACCATTGCATGAATTTAGAAGCCATAAAAATGGCATTGGCACAGTAAAAATATGAAGATGTGCCTAATCCCACCTACCAACCTATCAATCCACGGCTTGCCCAACCCGCCTCTCTGGCCGACGTAGTGCCCGCCCGTCCGCTCATTTCATTGGTTGGCTTAGGCATACGGAGTCATTCCCAGTCTAAGATCAGACTGGACTGAGGATTGCATTAGCAGGATTGGTAGCACGCAGGGGGGACCCGGCCGATCCCCGGCTTGCGCATCCTACCCCTCTGGCCGGTTGAACGCCCGCACGCTCGTTTCGTGGGTTGATTTAGGCATACGGAGTTCATTCCCAGTGTAAGATCGGACTAGACTTAGGGTTGCGGGTGCACATGC
>NW_019167969.1:25112-46691 GCF_002303985.1 Durio zibethinus | reverse complement strand
TCCCTCATCAAACCTCGAGAACTCACGCCCCCTTAAAGAGCATTTGAGATTTTACAGGTTTGCTGCCAAGTAGCCTTAAAGTGTCTAAATTGAAGACAATTTTTTCAAAATGTCACAAAATCTTGTACACTTCGAGCTTTTAGCTGAATTTTTTGTGCATGCCAAAAAAAAATACAAGAATCACGTCTACCAAGTTTGGGGCCGAAACCCTCTTCCCGAAAAAAATTTTAAAAATCTGAACCGTAAAAAGTTTCAAAAATCGTGAAAAATAGAAAAACGAGTCGTCTTGCATGAAACTTCACAGTGAAGCTTAAAGGACCATTGTATGAATTTAACAGCCATAAAAATGCGATTGGACGTAGAAATATGAAGATGTGCCTAAACGCACCTACCACCCTAACCGATCACGGCTTGCGCATCCGTCTCTCTGGCCGGCGTAGTGCCCGCCCGCCCGCTCGTTTCGTTGATTGGCTTAGGCATAGGAGTTCATTCCCAGTCTAGATCAGATCGGACCGAGGTTGCGGCAACAGGATCGGCAACACGCAAAGGGCGACCCCGGCCGATCCCCGGCTTTGCGCATCCCGTCCATCTGGCCGGCTGAGCGCCTGCACGCTTGTTTCGTGAGTTGACTTAGGCATACGAGTTCATTCTAGTCGAAGCATACGGATTTCATTCCCAGTCTAACATTGGACCGAACCAAGGGTTACGACCGCACATGCTGGGCTCGGGGTTGGGGCACCATCGTCGAACCATCGTCGGAGAACCTGACCGGCGGCATTGGGGTTCCGGTGATCGGAGCGGCTGGAGGGGTGTGCGCACATGATGTACGATGGGTGCTGGTACTTGGCCCTTATATTGGCCCTCTGGCCCTCATCAAGCTTCGAGAAGTCACACCCCTTTAAAGAGCATTTGAGATTTTACAGGTTTGCTGCCAGTAGCCATTAAAGTGTTTGAAATGGGGACACTTGAGTTTTTAGCTGAATTTTTTTATGCATGCCAAAAAAATATAAGGATCACGTCTACCAAGTTTGGGGCCAAAATTCCTTCCGAAAAAATTTTAAAAAATCTTGAACGCTCAAAAAGTTTTGAAAATCGTGAAAAATAGAAAACGAGTCAACTTGCCATGAAACTTCACGTGAAAGCTTAAGGGACCATTGTATGAATTTAGAAGCCACAAAAATGGCATCGGCATGCAAGAAATATGAAGATGTGCCCAAACCCACCTACCACCCTATCGATCCACGGCTTGCGCATCCTGTCTCTCTGGCCGGCATAGTGCTCGCACGCTGTTTTGTTGGTTGGCTTAGGCGTACGGAGTTCATTCCAGTCTAAGATCAGACCAGACCGAGGGTTGTGGCAGTAAGATCGGCAGCACACAGAGGGGGACCGTCGATCCCCAGCTTGTGTATCCTCCCCTCTGGCCGGCTGAGTGCCCGCACGCTCATTTCTTGTGTTGACTTAGTAAATATGGAGTTCATTCCCAGTCTAGGCATACGGAGTTCATTCCCAGTCTAAGATCGGACCGGACCAAGGGTTGCAGCAACACATTCTGGGCTCAGGCATGTGTTGGTGACGTATTTTTCTTCATCGGGGCACCATCGCCGGAGAACCTGACCGACAGCATTGGGGTTCCGGCGATCGGGGGGGCCGGGGGGTGTGCGCACATGATGTGCAATGGGATCTGGTGCTTGGCCTTTATATTGGCCCCCTATCCCTCATCAAACCTCGAGAACTCACACCCCCATAAAGAGCTTTCGAGATTTTACGGTTTGCTTCCAGTAGCCATTAAAGTGTTTGAAATGGGGACACTTTTTCAATCGTCACAAATCTTGTACACTTCGAGTTTTAGCTGAATTTTTTTGTGCATGCCAACAAAATAAAAGGATCATGTCTACGAAGTTTGGGGCCAAAAATCCTTCCGAAAAAATTTCAAAAAATATCGAACCGCAAAAAGTTTTGAAATTCGTGAAAAATAGAAAACGAGTCGTCTTGCCATGAAACTTCACGTGAAGGCTTAAGGGACCATTGTATGAATTTACAAGCCATAAAAATGGCATTGGCACGTAGAAATATGAAGATGTGCCTAAACCCACCTACCACCCTATCGATCCACGGCTTGCGCATCCCGTCTTTCTGGCCGGTGTAGTGCCCGCCTGCTCGCCCGCCTGCTTATTTCATCGGTTGGCTTAGGCATACAGAGTTCATTCCCAGTCTAGGATCGGACCAGACCGAGGGTTGTGGCAGTAGGATCGACAGCACGCAGAGGGGGACCCGATCGATCCCTGGTTTGCACATCCCGCCCATCTGGCCGACTGAGCGCCTGCACGCTCATTTCATGTGTTGACTTAGGCATACGAAGTTCATTCCCAGTCAAAGCATACGGAGTTCATTCCCAGTCTAAGATTGGAGTGGACCAAGGATTGCAGCAGCACATGCTGGGCTCGGGCATGTGTTGGTGTCACATTTTTCTTCACCGGGGCAACACCGTCGGAGCATTGTCGGAGAACCTGACCGGCAGCATTGGGGTTCCGGTGATCGGGGGGTCGGGGGGGGTGTGCGCACATGATGTGCGATGGGTGCTAGTACTTCAACCTTATATTGGCCCCCTATCCCTCATCAAACCTCAAGAAATCACACCCCCTTAAAGAGCATTTGAGATTTTACAGGTTTGCTACTAGTAGCCATTAAAGTGTCTGAAATGGGACACTTTTTTCAAATGGTCACAAAATCTTGTACACTTCGAGTTTTTAGCTGAATTTTTTTGTGCATGCCAACAAAAATACAAGGATCATGTCTACCAAGTTTGGGGCCAAAAATTCTTCTGAAAAAATTTTAAAAAATCCCAAACCGTAAAAAGTTTTGAAAATCACGAAAAATAGAAAACGAGTTGTCTTGCCATGAAACTTCATGTGAAGGCTTATGGGACCATTGTATGAATTTACCAGCCATAAAATTGGCATTGGCACGTAGAAATATGAAGATGTGCCTAAACCCACCTACCACCCTATGGATCCACGACTTGCGCATCCCGTCTCTCTGGCCGGCGTAGTGCCTGCCCGCCCGCCCGCCAGGTCGTTTCGTCGGTCGACTTATTCATATGGAGTTCATTCCCAATCTAAGATTGGACTGGACCGAGTGTTGCGGCAGCAGGATTAGTAGCACGCAGTGGGGGACCCGGTCGATCCCCAGCTTGCGCATCTCGCCCCTCCGGCCGGCTGAGCGCCCGCACACTTGTTTCGTGGGTTAACTTAGGCATACGGAGTTCATTCCCAATCTAAGCTTATGGAGTTCATTCCCAGTCTAAGATCGGACCGGACCGAGGGTTGCTGCAGCACATGCTGGGCTCGGGCATGTGCTGGTGCTGCATTTTTCTTCGCCAGGGCACCATCGTCGGAGCATCGCCAAAGAACCTGACCGACGGCATTGGGGTTCCAGCGATCGGGGGAGCCGGGGGGTGTTCGCACGTGATGTGCGATGGGTGCTGGTACTTGGCCCTTATATTGGCCCCCTATCCCTCATCAAACCTTGAGAACCCACACCCCTTAAAGAGCATGTGAGATTTTACAGGTTTGCTGCCAGTAGCCATTACAGTGTTTGAAATGGGGACACTCTTTTCAAATGGTCACAAAATCTCGTACACTTTGAGTTTTTAGCTAAATTTTTTTGTGCATGCCAAAAAAAATACAAGGATCACGTCTACCAAGTTTGGGTTCAAAACCCCTTCTAAAAAATTTTTAAAAAATCTCGAACCACAAAAAGTTTCAAAAATCGTGAAAAATAGAAAATGAGTCGTCTTGCCATGAAACTTCATCTGAAGGATTAAGGGACCATTGTATGAATTTACAAGCCATAAAAATGGCATTGGCAGGCAAAAATATGAAGATGTGCCTAAACACACCTACCACCCTATCGATCCACGGCTTGCGCATCCCGTCTCTCTGGCCGGCATAGTGGCCGCCCGCCCGCCCGCTCGTTTTGTCGGTTGGCTTACGCATATGGAGTTCATTCCCAGTCTAAGATCAGACCAGACTGAGGGTTGCAGCAGCAGGATTGGTAGCACGCAGAAGGGGACCTGACCGATCCCCGGCTTGCGCATCCCGCCCCTCTGGCCGACTAAGCGCCCGCACACTCATTTCGTGGGTTAACTTAGGCATACAGAGTTCATTCCTAGTCTAAGCATACGGAGTTCATTGCCAGTCTAAGATCGGACTAGACCGAGGGTTGTGGTAGCACATGCTGGGCTCGAGCATGTGCTGGTGCCGCATTTTTCTTCGTCGGGGCACCATCGTCGGAGCATCGTCAGAGAACCTGACCGGCTGCATTGGGGTTCCGACGATCGGGGGGGCCGGGGGGTGTGCACTCATGATGTGTGATGGGTGGTGGTACTTGGCCCTTATATTGGCCCCCTATCCCTCATCAATCCTCGAGAACTCACACCCCCTTAAAGAGCATTTGAGATTTTACAGGTTTGCTGCCAGTTGCCATTAAAGTGTCTGAAATGTGGACACTTTTTTCAATTGGTCACAAAATCTTGTACACTTCACGTTTTTAGCTGAATTTTTTTGGCATGCCAACAAAAATACAAGGATCACGTCTACCAAGATTGGGGCCAAAACTCCTTCTGAAAAAATTTTAAAAAATCTCGATCCACAAAAAGTTTCGAAAATCATGAAAATAGAAAATGAGTCGTCTTGCCATGAAACTTCATGTGAAGGATAAAGGGACCATTTTATGAATTTACAAGCCATAAAAATGGCATTGGCAGGCAAAAAATATGAAGATGTGCCTAAACACAACTAGCACCCTATCGATCCATCGACTTGCGCATCCCGTCTCTTTGGCCGGCGTAGTGGCCGCCCGCCCATCCGTTCGTTTTGTCGATTGGCTTAGGCATATGGAGTTCATTCCCAGTCTAAGATCGGATTGGACTGAGGGTTGCGACAGCAGGATCGGTAGCACGTAGAAGCGGACCCGACCGATCCCGGCTTGCGCATCTCGCCCCTCTGGCCGGTGAGCGCCCGCACGCTCGTTTCATGGGTTGACTTAGGCATACAGAGTTCATTCCTAGTCTAAGCATACGGAGTTTCATTCCCAGTCTAAGATCGGACCGGGACCGAGGGGTTACGACAGCACATGCTGGGCTCCAGCATGTGCTAGTGTCGCATTTTTCTTCGCCGAGGCACCATCGTCGGAGCATCACCGGAGAACCTGATCGACGACATTGGGGTTCTGACGATCGGGGGGGCCGGGGGGTGTGCGCACATGATGTGCGATGGGCGCTGGTACTTGGCCCTTATATCTGGTCGCTTATCCCTCATCAAACCTCGAGAACTCACACCCCCTTAAAGAGCATTTGAGATTTTACAGGTTTGCTGCCAGTAGCCATTAAAGTGTCTGAAATGGGGACACTTTTTTCAAATGGTCACAAAATCTTAAAAAATCCCGAACCACAAAAAGTTTCGAAGATCGTGAAAAATAGAAAACGAGTCATCTTGCCATGAAACTTCACTAAAGGCTTAAGGGACCATTGTATGAATTTACAAGCTATAAAAATGGCATTGGCATGCAGAAATATGAAGATGTGCCTAAACCCACCTACCACCCTATCGATCAACGGCTTGCACATCCCGTCTCTCTGGCCGGCGTAGTGCCGGCCTGCCCGCCCGCTCATTTCGTCGGTTGGCTTAGGCATACGAAGTTCATTCCCAGTCTAAGATCAGACCGGACCGAGGGTTGTGGCAGCAGGATCGACAGCACGTAGAGGGTGACCAGGCTGATCCTCGATTTACGCATCCCACCCTTCTGGCCGGCTGAGTGCCCACATGCTCGTTCTGTGGGTTGACTTAGGCATACGGAGTTTATTCCCAATCTAAGCATACGAGGTTCATTCCCAGTCTAAGATCGAACCGGACCGAGGGTTGTGGCAGCACATGTTGGGCTCGAGCATGTGCTGGTGCCGCATTATTCTTCGTCGAGGCACCATCATCGGAGCATCATCGAAGAACCTGACCAGCGCCATTGTGGTTCCGGCGATCGAGGGGGCCGGGGGGGTTTGCGCACATGATGTGCGATGGGTGCTGGTACTTGGCCCTTACATTGGCCCCCTATCCCTTATCAAACCTCGAGAACTCACACCCCCTTAAAGAGCATTGGAGATTTTACAGGTTTGCTGCCAGTAGCCACTAAAGTGTCTGAAATGGGGACACTCTTTTCAAATGGTCACAAAATCTTGTACACTTTGAGTTTTAGCTGAATGTTTTTGTGCATGCCAACAAAAATACAAGGATCACGTCTACCAAGTTTGGGGCCAAAACTTTTTCCGAAAAAATTTTAAAAAATCCCGAACCGTAAAAAGTTTCAAAAATCATGAAAAATAGAAAACGAGTCGTCTTGCCATGAAACTTCACGTGAAGGCTTAAGGGACCATTGTATGAATTTACAAGCCATAAAAATGGCATTGGCAAACAGAAATATGAAGATGTCCCTAAACCCACCTACCACCCTATCGATCCACGGCTTGCGCATCCCGTCTCTCTGGCCGACGTAGTGCCCGCCTGCCCACCCGCCTGTTCGTTTCGTCTGTTGGCTTAGGCATACGGAGTTCATTCCCAGTCTAAGATCAGATCAGACTGAAGGTTGTAGTAGCAAGATCGACAGCACGCAAAGGGGGACCCGACCGATCCCTGGCTTGCGCATCCCACCCCTCTGGCCGACTAAGCACCCGCACGGTCGTTTCGTGGGTTGACTTAGGCATACGGAGTTTATTCCCAGTCTAAGCATACGAAGTTCATTCCCAGTCTAAGATTGGACCAGACCAAGGGTTGCGGCAGCACATGCTGGGCTCGAGCATGTGCTGGTGCCGCATTTTTCTTCACCGGGGCACCATCGTCGGAGAACCTAACCAGCGACATTGGGGTTTCGACGATCCGGGGTGGTCGGGGGGCTGTTCGCACATGATGTGCGATGGGTGCTGGTACTTGGCCCTTATATTGGCCCCCTATCCCTCATTAAACCTCGAGAACTCACACCCCCTTAAAGAGCATTGGAGATTTTACAGGTTTGCTGCCAGTAGCTATTAAAGTGTCTTAAACAGGGACACTTTTTTCAAATGGTCACAAAATCTTGTACACTTCGAGTTTTTACCCGAATTTTTTTTTGCATGCCAAAAAAATACAAGAATCATGTCTACCAAGGTTATAGCCAAAACTCCTTCTGAAAAAATTTTAAAAAATCCTGAACTGCAAAAAGTTTTAAAAATCATGAAAAATAGAAAACGAGTCGTCTTGCCATGAAACTTCACGTGAAGGCTGAAGGGGTCATTGTATGAATTTTCAAGCCATAAAAATAGCATTGGCACACAGAAATATGAAGATGTGCCTAAAACCACCTACCACCCTATCGATCCATGGCTTGTGCATACCATCTCTCTGGCCGGCGTAGTGCTCGCCCGCCCTCCTGTCTTCTCGTTTTGTCAGTTGGCTTTAGCATATAGAGTTCATTCCCGGTCTAAGATCAGACCAGACCAAGGGTTGTAGCAGTAGGATTGGCAGCACGCAGAGGGGGACCTGGTCGATCCGCGGCTCCCGCATCCCGCCCCTCTGGCCGGTTGAGCGCCCGCACGCTCATTTCGTGGGTTGACTTAGGCATACGGAGTTCATTCCCAGTCTAAGCTTATGGAATTCATTCCCAATCTAAGATCGGACCGGGCTGAGGGTTGCTGCAGCACATACTCAGCTCGGGCATCTGCTGGTGCTGCATTTTTCTTCGCCAAGGCACCATCGCCGGAGCTTCGTCGGAGAAACCTAACCGACGGCATTGGGGTTCCGACGATCGGGGGCCGGGGGGTGTTGGCACGTGATGTGCGATGGGTGCTGGTACTTGGCCCTTATATTGGCCCCCTATCCCTCATCAAACCTCGAGAACCCACCCCCCTTAAAGAGCATTTGAGATTTTACAGGTTTGCTGCCAGTAGCAATTAAAGTGTTTGAAATGGGGACACTTTTTTCAAATGGTCACAAAATCTTGTACACTTCGAGTTTTTAGCTAAATTTTTTTTGCGTGCCAAAAAAAATACAAGGATCATGTCTACCAAGTTTGGTGCCAAAAATCTTTCCGAAAAAATTTTAAAAAATCCCAAACCATAAAAAGTTTTGAAAATAAAAAAAAAATAGAAAACGAGTAGTCTTGCCATGAAACTTCATGTGAAGGATTAAGGGACCATTGTATGAATTTACAAGCCATAAAAATGGCATTGGCACACAAAAATATGAAGATGTGCCTAAACCGACCTACCACCCTATCGATCCACGGCTTGCGCATCTCGTCTCTCTCGTCGGCGTAGTGCCCGCCCGCCCACCTGCTCATTTCGTCTGTTGGTTTAGGCATACGGAGTTCATTCCCATTCTAAGATCAGACCAGACCGAGGGTTGTGGCAGCAGGATCGGCAGCACGCAGAGGGGGAACCGACCGATCCCCGGCTTGCGCATCCCGCCCCTATGGCCGGCTGAGCGCCTACACGCTCAATTCGTGGGTCGACTTAGGCATACGGAGTTCATTCCCAGTCTAAGATCATACCGGACCGAGGGTTATGACAGCACATGCTGGGCTCGGGCATGTGCTGGTGCCATATTTTTCTTCGTCGGGGCACCATCGTCGAAGCATCCTGGAGAACCTGACCGACGGCATTGGGGTTTCGGCGATCGAGGGGGCCGGGAGGGTGTGGGCACATGATGTGCGATGGGCGCTAGTACTTGGCCCTTATATTGGCCCCCTCTCCCTTATCAAACCTCAAGAAATAACACCCCCTTAAAGAGCATTTGAGATTTTACAGGTTTGCTACCAGTAGAAATTAAAGTGTCTGAAATGGGGACACTTTTTTGAAATGGTCACAAAATCTTATACACTTTGAGTTTTTAGAAGAATTTTTTTATGCATGCCAACAAAAATCATGCATTACGTCTAATAAGTTTAGGCCCAAAAATCCTTCTGAAAAAATTTTAAAAAATCTCGAACCGCAAAAAGTTTCGAAAATCGTGAAAAATAGAAAATGAGTCGTCTTGCCATGAAACTTCACGTGAAGGCTTAATGGACCATTGTATGAATTTACAAGCCATAAAAATGGCATTGGCACGCAGAAATATCCAGATGTGCCTAAACCCACCTACCACCCTGTCGATCCACGGCTTGAGCATCCCGTCTCTCTGGCCGGCGTAGTGCCGCCCGCTCGCCCGCCAGGTCGTTTCGTCGGTCGGCTTATTCATATAGAGTTCATTTCCAGTCTAAGATTAGACTGGACCGAGCATTGCGGCAGCAGGATCGTAGCACGTAGTGGGGGACCCGGTCGATCCTCGGCTCGCGCATCCCGCCCCTCTGGTCGGATAAGCGCCCGCGTGCTATTTCATTGGTTGACTTAGGCATACGGAGTTCATTCCCAGTCTAAGCTTACAGAGTTCATTCCCAGTCTAAGATCGGACCAGACCGAGGGTTGCTGCAGCACATGCTGGGCTCGAGCATGTGCTGGTGCTGCATTTTTCTTCGCCAGGGCACCATCGTCGGAGAACCGGAACCGGAGGCATTGGGGTTCCAGACGATCGGGGGGAGTCGGGGGGGTGTTCGCACATGTGATGCGCGATGGGTGCTGGTACTTGGCCCTTAATATTGGCCCCCTATCCCTCATCAAACCTCGAGAACCCACACCCCTTAAAGAGCATTTGAGATTTTACAGGTTTGCTGCCAGTAGCCATTAAAGTGTCTGAAATGGGGACACTTTTTTCAAATGGTCACAAAATCTTGTACACTTCGAGTTTTTAGCTGAAATTTTTGTGCATGCCAAAAAAAATACAAGGATCACGTCTACCAAGTTTGGTGCCAAAACTCCTTCCGAAAAAAATTTTAAAAAATCTCGAACCATAAAAAGTTTCAAAAATCATGAAAAATAGAAAACGAGTCGTCTTGCCATGAAACTTCACGTGAAGGCTTAAGGGACCATTGTATGAATTTACAAGCCATAAAAATGGCATTGGCAACGCAAAATATGAAGATGTGCCTAAACCCACCTACACCCTATCGCCAGGCTTGCGCATCCCGTCTTCTGGCCGACGTAGTGCCCGCCCGCTGCCCCCTCCTTCGTTTCGTCGGTTGGCTAGGCATAAGGAGTTCATTCCCAGTCTAAGATCGAACTCGGACGAGGGTTGTGGAGCAATGCGCAGCACGAGAGGGGACCGACGATCCTTGCTGGCATCCACCCCTCTGGCCGTCTGAGGCCCGAAGCTCATTCTGGGTTGACTTAGGCATACGGAGTTCATTCCCAGTCTAAGCATAGGAGTTCATTCCCAGTCTAAGATCGACCCAGACCGAGGGCTTGGCAGCACATGCTGGCTCGGGCAGGTGCTTGCCGATTTTTCTTCTGGGGCACCATCGCATCGTCGGAGAACCTGACCGGTGCATTGGGGTTCGGTGATTGGGCGGGCCGAGGGGGGTGTGCACACATGATGTGCGATGGGTGCTGGTACTTGGCCCTTATATTGGCCCCCTATCCCTCATCAAACCTCGAGAACTCACACTCCCTTAAAGAGCATTTAAGATTTTACAGGTTTGTTGCCAGTAGCCATTAAAGTGTCTGAAATGGGGACACTTTTTTCAAATGGTCACAAAATCTTGTACACTTCGAGCTTTTAGCTGACTTTTTTTGTGCATGCCAACAAAAATACAAGGATCACGTCTACCATGTTTGGGGCCAAAACACCTTCAAAAAAAATTTTAAAAAATCCCGAACCGTAAAAAATTTGGAAAATCATGAAAAATAGAAAACGAGTCGTGTTGCCATGAAACTTCACGTGAAGGCTTAAGGGACCATTGTATGAATTTACAAGCCATAAAAATGGCATTGGCACGTAGAAATATGAAGATGTGCCTAAACCCACCTACCAACCTATCGATCCACAGCTTGCGCATCCCGTCTCTCTGGTCGGCGTAGTGCCCGCCCGACCGCCCGCTCATTTCATCGATTGGCTTAGGCATACGGAGTTCATTCCTAGTCTAAGATCAGACTGAACAGAAGGTTGCAGCAATAGGATAGGCAGCACGCAGAGGGGACCCGGCCGATCCTCGGCTTATGCATCCCGCCCCTCTGGCCGACTGAGCGCCTGCACGCTCATTTCGTGGGTTGACTTAGGCATACGGAGTTCATTCCCAGTCTAAGATCGGATCAGATCGAGGGTTGCGATAGCACATGTTGGGCTCGGGCATGTGCTGGTGCCGTATTTTTTTCGTTGGGGCACCATCTCCAGAGCATCGTCGGAGAACCTGACCGAAGGCATTAGGGTTCCGACGGTCAGGGGGGCTGGGAGGGGTGTGCGCACATGATGTGCGATGGGTGCTGGTACTTGGCCCTTATATTGGCCCCCTATCCCTCATCGAACCTCGAGAACTCACACCCCTTAAAGAGCATTTAGATTTTACAGGTTTGCTGCCAGTAGCCATTAAAGTGTCTGAAATGGGGACACTTTTTTCAAACGTCACAAAATCTTGTACACTTCGAGTTTTTAGTTGATTTTTTTGTGCATGCTGACAAAAATAAAGATCACGTCTACCATGTTTGGGGCCAAAAATCCTTCAAAAAAATTTTAAAAAATCCGAACGTAAAAATTTGAAAATCATGAAAAATAGAAAACGAGTCGTCTTGCCATTGAAACTTCACGTGAAGGCTTAAGGGACCATTGTATGAATTTACAAGCCATAAAAATGGCATTGGCACGTAGAAATATGAAGATGTGCCTAAACCCACCTACCAACCTATCGATCCACAGCTTGCGCATCCCGTCTCTCTGGCCGGCGTAGTGCCCGCCGACCGCCCGCTCATTTTAGGCATACGAGTTCATTCCTAGTCTAAGATCAGACTGAACAGAAGGTTGCAGCAATAGGATAGGCAGCACGCAGAGGGGGACCCGGCCGATCCTCGGCTTATGCATCCCGCCCCTCTGGCCGACTGAGCGCCTGCACGCTCGTTTCGTGGGTTGACTTAGGCATACGGAGTTCATTCCCAGTATAAGATCGGATCAGATCGAGGGTTGCGGTAGCACATGTTGGGCTCGGGCATGTGCTGGTGCCGTATTTTTTTTCGTTGGGGCACCATCGCTGGAGCATCGTCGGAGAACCTGACCGACGGCATTAGGGTTCCGACGGTCAGAGGGGCTGGGAGGGGTGTGCGCACATGATGTGCGATGGGTGCTGGTACTTGGCCCTTATATTGGCCCCCTATCCCTCATCGAACCTCGAGAACTCACACCCCCTTAAAGAGCATTTTAGATTTTACAGGTTTGCTGCCAGTATCCATTAAAGTGTCTGAAATGGGGACACTTTTTTCAAACGATCACAAAATCTTGTACACTTCGAGTTTTTAGTTGAATTTTTTTGTGCATGCTGAAAAAAATAAAAGTATCACATCTACCAAGTTTTGGGTGAAAAATCCTTCCAAAAAAATTTTAAAAAATCTCGAAATGTAAAAAGTTTTGAAAATCATGAAAATTAGAAAACGAGTCGTCTTGCCATTAAAACTTCACGTGAAGGCTTAAGGGACCATTGATGAATTTACAAGCCATAAAAATGACATTGGCATGCAGAAATATGAAGATGTGCCTAAACCCACCTACGACCCTATCGATCCATGGCTTGCGCATCCCGTCTCTCTGGCCGGCGTAGTGCCCGCCCATTCGCCCATCCGCCCACTTGCTCGTTCCGTCGGTTGCCTTAGGCATACAGAGTTCATTCCTAGTCTAAGATCAGACCGGATCAAGGGTTGTGGCAGCAGGATTGGTAGCACAGAGGTGGACCCGACCGATCCCTGGCTTCCGCATCCCACCCCTCTGCCTGGCTGAGCACCCGCACGCTCGTTTCGTGGGTTAACTTAGGCATACGGAGTTCATTCCCAGCCTAAGCATACGGAGTTCATTCCCAGTCTAAGATCAGATCAGGTCGAGGGTTGCTGCAGCACATGCTGGGCTCGGGCATGTGCTGGTGCTGCATTTTTCTCTGTCGAGGCCCCATCGTTGGAGCATCACCGGAGAACCTGACCGGCAGCATTGGGGTTCCGGTGATCGGGGGGCCGGGGGGGTGTGCGCACATGATGTGCGATGGGTGCTGGTTCTTGGCCCTTATATTGGCCCCCTATCCCTTATCAAACCTCGCAAACTCACACCCCCTTAAAGAGCATTTGAGATTTTACAGGTTTGCTGCCAGTAGCCATTAAAGTGTCTGAAATGGGGACACATTTTTCAAATGGTCACAAAATCTTGTACACTTCGAGTTTTTAGCTGATTTTTTTTGTGCATGCCAAGAAAAAGACAAGGATCATGTCTACTAAGTTTGGGCCCAAAAATCCTTTCGAAGAAATTTTAAAAAATCCCGAACCAAAAAAAATTTTAAAAATCTTGAAAAATAAAAAAACGAGTCTTCTTGCCATGAAACTTCACGTGAAGGCTTAAGGGACCATTGTATCAATTTACAAGCCATAAAAATGTAATTGGCATGTAGAAATATGAAAATGTGCCTAAACCTACCTACCACCCTATCGATCCACGGCTTGCGCATCCCGTCTCTCTGGCCGGCGTAGTGCCCGCCTGTGCGTCCGCTCGCCCGTTTGTTCTGTCGGTTGGCTTAGGCATATGGAGTTCATTCCCAGTCTAAGATTGAACTGGACTAAGGTTTATGATAGCAAGATCGACAGCATGCAGAGGGGGACCCGGTAGATCCCTGTCTTGTGCATCCGGCCCCTCTGGCCAGCTGAGCACCCGCACGCTCGTTTCATGGGTTGACTTAGGCATACGGAGTTCATTCATAGTCTAAGCATACGGAGTTCATTCCCAGTCTATGATCGGACCGGAATGAAGGTTGCGGTAGCACATGCTCGACTCTAGCAGGTGCTGGTGCTGCATTTTTCTCCATCGGGGCACCATCGCCGGAGCATCGTCGGAGAACTTGATCGGTGGCATGGGGGTTCCGGCGATCGGGCGGGCCGGGGGGGTGTGCTCGGATGATGTGCGATGGGTGCTGGTACTTGGCCCTTATATTGGCCCCCTATCCCTCATCAAACCTCAAGAACTCACACCCCCTTAAAGAGCATTTGAGATTTTATAGGTTTGCTGCCAGTAGCCATTAAAGTGTCTAAAATGGGGACACTTTTTTCAAATGGTCACAAAATCTTGTACACTTTGAGTTTTTAGCTGAATTTTTTTATGCATGCCAACAAAAATACAAGGATCACGTTTACCAAGTTTGGACCCAAAACTCTTTTGAAAAAATTTTAAAAAATCTCGAACTACAAAAAGTTTCAAAAATTGAGAAAAATAGAAAATGAGTCGTCTTGCCATGAAACTTCACGTGAAGGCTTAAGGGACCATTGTATGAATTTACAGGCCATAAAAATGGCATTGGCATGCAGAAATATGAAGATGTGCCTAAACCCACCTACCACCCTATCGATCCACGGCTTGCGCATCCCATCTCTCTGGCCGACGTAGTGCCCGCCTGCCCGCCCGCCCGCTCATTTCGTTGGTTGGCTTAGGCATATGGAGTTCATTCCCAGTGTAAGATCAGACCAAACCAAGGGTTGCAAAAGTAAGATCGGCAGCACACAGAGGGGGACCTGGGCATTCCCCGACTTGCGCATCCTGCCCCTCTAGCCGGCTGAGCACCCGCACGCTCGTTTCGTGGGTTGACTTAGGCATACGGAGTTCATTCCCAGTCTAAGCATACTGAGTTCACTCCCAGTCTAAGATCAGACCAGACTGACGGTTGCGGTAGCACATGCTGGGCTCGGGCATGTGCTGGTGCTACATTTTTCTTCGTCGGGGCACCATCACCGGAGTATCGTCGGAGAACCTGACCGACGGCATTGGGGTTCCGGCGATCGGGGGGCCGAGGGGTGTGCGCACATGATGTGCGATGGGTGCCGATACTTGGCCCTTATATTGGCCCCCTATCCCTCATCAAACCTCAAGAACTCACACCCCCTTAAAGATCATTTGAGATTTTACAGGTTTGCTACCAGTAGCCATTAAAGTGTCTGAAATGGGGACACTTTTTTCAAATGATCACAAAATCTTGTACACTTCGAGTTTTTAGCTGAAATATTTTGTGCATGCCAACAAAAATACAAGGATCATGTCTGCCAAGTTTGGGGCCAAAACTCCTTCCGAAAAAATTTTAAAAAATCCTGAACCGTAAAAAGTTTTGAAAATCATGAAAAATAGAAAACGAGTCGTCTTGCCATGAAACTTCACGTGAAGGCTTAAGGACCATTGTATGAATTTACAAGCCATAAAAATGGCATTGGCATGCAGAAATATGAAGATGTGCCTAAACCCACCTACGACCCTATCGATCCACGGCTTGCGCATCCCGTCTCTCTGGCCGGCATAGAGCTCGCCCTCCGCCCGCCCGCTCGTTTCGTCGGTTGGCTTAGGCATACGGAGTTCATTCCCAGTCTAAGATCATACCCGACCGAGGGTTGCGGCAGCAGGATTGGCAGCACACAGAGGGGGACTCGACCGATCCCCGGCTTGCGCATCCCCCCTCTCTGGTCGGCTGAGTGCCCACACGCTCATTTCGTGGGTTGACTTAGGCATACGGAGTTCATTCCCAGTCTAAGCATACGGAGTTCATTCCCAGTCTAAGATCGGACTGGACCGAGGGTTGCGGCAGCACATGCTGGGCTCGGGCATGTGCTGGTGCCGCATTTTTCTTCGTCGGGGCACCATCACCGGAGAACCTGACCGGCGACATTGGGGTTATGACGATTGGGGGGGTCGGGGGGTGTGCGCACATGATGTGCGATGGGTGCTGGTACTTGGCCCTTATAATGACCCCCTATCCTTCATCAAACCTTGAGAACTCACACCCCCTTAAAGAGCTTTTGAGATTTTACAGGTTTGCTGCCAGTAGCCATTAAAGTGTCTGAAATAGAGACACTTTTTTCAAATGGTCACAAAATCTAGTACACTTCGAGTTTTTAGCTGAATTTTTTTGTGCATGCCAAAAAAAATACAAGGATCATGTCTACCAAGTTTGGGGCCAAAAATCTTGTCGAGAAAATTTTAAAAAATCTCGAACAGCAAAACGTTTTCAAAATCGTGAGAAATAGAAAACGAGTCCTCTTGCCATGAAACTTCACGTGAAGGCTTAAGGGACCATTGTATGAATTTATAAGCCACAAAAATGGTATTGGCACATAGAAATATGAAGATGTACCTAAACCCACCTACCACCCTATCGATCCACAGCTTGGGCATCCTGTCTCTCTGGTCGTCGTACTGCCCACCCGCCTGCCCGTCTGCCCGTTTCGTCGGTTGGCTTAGGCATACGGAGTTCATTCCCAGTCTAAGATTGGACCGGACCGAGGGTTGCAGCAGCAGGATCGGCAGCACGCAGAGGGGCACTCGGCCAATCCCCGGCTTTCGTATCTCGCCCCTCTGGCTGGTTGAGCGCCCGCACGCTCGTTTCGTGGGTTGACTTAAGCATACGGAGTTCATTCCCAGTGTAAGATCAGACCGGACCGAGGGTTGCGGCAGCACATGCTGGGCTTGGGCATGTCCAGGTGCCACATTTTTCTTCACCGGGGCGTTGTCGTCGGAGCATCGTCCGAGAACTTGACCGGCGGCATTGGGGTTCCGATGATCGGGGGGGCCAGGGGGTGTGCGCACATGATGTGCGATGGGCGCTGGTACTTGGCCCTTATACTGGCCCCCTAACCCTTATCAAACCTCGAGAACTCACACCCCCTTAAAGAGCATTTGAGATTCTACAGGTTTGCTGCCAGTAGCCATTAAAGTGTCTGAAATGGGGACACTTTTTTCAAATGGTCACAAATTCTTGTACACTTTGAGTTTTTAGCTGAATTTTTTTGTGCATGCCAACAAAAATACAAGGATCACGTCTAACAAGTTTGGGGCAAAAAATATTTCCGAAAAAATTTTAAAAAATCCCGAACCGTAAAAAGTTTTGAAAATCATGAAAAATAGAAAAAGAGTCATCCTGCCATGAAACTTCACGTGAAGGCTTAAGGGACCATTGTATGAATTTACAAGCCATAAAAATAGCATTGCCACATAGAAATATGAAGATGTGCCTGAACCCACCTACCACCCCATCGATCCACGGCTTGCGCATCCCGTCTCTCTGGCCCGCCCGATCATTTCGCCGGTTGGCTTAGGCATACAAAGTTCATTCCCAGTCTAAAATGGGACCACACTGAGGGTTATGGTTGGAGGATTGGTAGGACGTAGAGGGTGACTCGACCGATCCCTGGCTTGCGCATCCCGCCCGTCTGGCCGACTGAGCGCCCGCACGCTTGTTTCGTGGGTTGACTTAGGCATACGGAGTTCATTCCCAGTCTAAGCATACGGAGTTCATTCCTAGTCTAAGATCAGACTAGATCGAGGGTTGCGGCAGCACATGCCGGGCTCGGTCATGTGCTGGTACCGCATTTTTCTTTGCCGGGGCACCATCGTCGGAGCATCGTCGGAGAACCTGACCGGCAGCATTGGGGTTCCGACGATCGGGGGGGCCAGGGGGTATGTGCACATGATGTGCGATGGGTGCTGGTACTTGGCCATTATATTGGCCCCCTATCCCTCATCAAACCTCGAGCACTCACACCCCCTTAAAGAGCATTTCAGATTTTACAGGTTTGCTGCTAGTAGCCATTAAAGTGTCTGAAATAGGGACACTTTTTTCAAATGGTCACAAAATCTTGTACACTTCGAGTTTTTAGCTGAATTTTTTGTGCATGCCAACAAAAATAGAAGGATCACATCTAAAAAGTTTGGGACCCACACTCCTTTCAAAAAATTTTAAAAAATCCCAAACCGCAAAAAGTTTAAAAAATCGTGAAAAATAGAAAATGAGTCGTCTTGCCATGAAACTTCATGTGAAGGCTTAATGGACCATTATATGAATTTACAAGCCATAAAAATGGCATTGGCATGCAGAAATATGAAGATGTCACTAAACCCACCTACCACCCTATCGATCCACGGCTCGCGCATCCCGTCTCTCTGGCCGGCGTAGTGCCCGCCTACCCGCTCGTTTCGTCGGTTGGCTTAGGCATATGGAGTTCATTCCCAGTCTAGGATCAGACCAGACTGAGGGTTGCGGCTGCAGGATCGACAACTCGTAGAGGGGGACCCGACCGATCCCCGGCTTGCGCATCCTGCCCCTCTGGCCGGCTGAGCACCCGCACGCTCGTTTTGTGGGTTGACTTAGGCATACGGAGTTCATTCCCAGTCTAAGCATATGGAATTCATTCCCAGTCTAAGATCAGAATCAGACCGAGGGTTACAGCAGTACATCCTGGGCTCGGGCATGTGCTGGTCCACATTTTTCTTCATCGGGGCATCTTCGTCGGAGATCCTGACCGACGGCATTGGGGTTCCGACGATCGGGGGGGTCCGGGGCGTGTGTGCGCACATGATGTGTAATGGGTGCTGGAACTTGGCCCTTATATTGGCCCCCTATCCCTCATCAAACCTTGAGAACTCGCACCCCCTTAAAGAGCATTTGAGATTTTACAGGTTTGCTGCCAGTAGCCATTAAAGTGTCTGAAATGGGGACACTTTTTTCAAATGGTCACAAAATCTTGTACACTTCGAGTTTTTAGCTGAATTTTTTTGTGCAAGTCAACAAAAATGCAAGCATCACGTCTACCAAGTTTGGGGCCAAAACTCATTCCGAAAAAATTTTAAAAGATCCTGAACCGTAAAAAGTTTTAAAAATCGTGAAAAATAGAAAACGAGTCATCTTGCCATGAAACTTCACGTGAAGGCTTAAGGGACCATTGTATGAATTTACAAGCCATAAAAATAGCATTGCCACATAGAAATATGAAGATGTGCCTGAACCCACCTACCACCCCATCGATCCACGGCTTGCGCATCCCGTCTCTCTGGCCCGCCCGATCATTTCGCCGGTTGGCTTAGGCATACAAAGTTCATTCCCAGTCTAAAATGGGACCACACTGAGGGTTATGGTTGGAGGATTGGTAGGACGTAGAGGGTGACTCGACCGATCCCTGGCTTGCGCATCCCGCCCGTCTGGCCGACTGAGCGCCCGCACGCTTGTTTCGTGGGTTGACTTAGGCATACGGAGTTCATTCCCAGTCTAAGCATACGGAGTTCATTCCTAGTCTAAGATCAGACTAGATCGAGGGTTGCGGTAGCACATGCCGGGCTCGGTCATGTGCTGGTACCGCATTTTTCTTTGCCGGGGCACCATCATCGGAGCATCGTCGGAGAACCTGACCGGCAGCATTGGGGTTCCGACGATCGGGGGGGCCAGGGGGTATGTGCACATGATGTGCGATGGGTGCTGGTACTTGGCCATTATATTGGCCCCCTATCCCTCATCAAACCTCGAGCACTCACACCCCCTTAAAGAGCATTTCAGATTTTACAGGTTTGCTGCTAGTAGCCATTAAAGTGTCTGAAATAGGGACACTTTTTTCAAATGGTCACAAAATCTTGTACACTTCGAGTTTTTAGCTGAATTTTTTGTGCATGCCAACAAAAATAGAAGGATCACATCTAAAAAGTTTGGGACCCACACTCCTTTCAAAAAATTTTAAAAAATCCCGAACCGCAAAAAGTTTAAAAAATCGTGAAAAATAGAAAATGAGTCGTCTTGCCATGAAACTTCATGTGAAGGCTTAATGGACCATTATATGAATTTACAAGCCATAAAAATGGCATTGGCATGCAGAAATATGAACATGTGCCTAAACCCACCTACCACCCTATCGAACCACAGCTTGCGCATCCCGTCTCTCTGGCCGACGTAGTGCCCGCTCGCTCGTTTCGTCGGTTGACTTAGGCATACGGAGTTCATTCCCAGTCTAAGCATATGGAGTTCATTCCCAATCTAAGCATATGGAGTTCATTCCCAGTCTAAGATCGGATCGGACTGAGGGTTGCGACAGCACATGCTGGGCTCGGCCAAGTGCTGGTGTCGCATTTTTCCTCGCCTGGGTACCATCGTCGGAGCATCACCGGAGAACCTGATCGACGGCATTAGGGTTCCGGCGATCGGGGGGGCGGCCGGGGGGGTGTGCGCACATGGTCTGCGATGGGTGCTGGTACTTGGCCCTTATATTGGCCCCCTATCCCTCATCAAACCTCGAGAACTCACACCCCCTTAAAGAGCATTTGAGATTTTGCAAGTTTGCTGCCAGTAGGCATTAAAGTGTCTGAAATAGGGACACTTTTTTCAAATGGCCACAAAATCTTGTACTCCTCGAGTTTTTAGCTGAATTGTTTTATGCATGCCAATAAAAATACAAGGATCACGTCTACCGGGTTTAGGGCCAAAACACCTTCTGAAAAAATTTTAAAAAATCCCGAACAGCAAAAAGTTTCAAAAATCATGAAAAATAAAAAACGAGTCGTCTTGCCATGAAACTTCACGTGAAGGCTTAAGGGACCATTGTATGAACTTACAAGCCTCTAAAATGGCATTGGCACGGAGAAATATGAAGATGTGCCTAAACCCACCTACCACCCTATTGATCCACGGCTTGCGTGTCCCATCTCTTTGGCCGACGTAGTGCCCGCCTGCCCGCCCGCCCACTCGTTTCGTCGGTTGGCTTACGCATACGGAGTTCATTCCCAGACAAGATCGGACCGGACCGACGGTTGCAGCGGCAAATGCTGGGCTCGGGAATGTGCTGGTGTCGTATTTTTATTCGTCGGGGCACCATCGCCGGAGCATCGTCGGAGAACCTGACCGGTGCCATTGGGGTTCCGACGATCGGGGAGCTGGGGGGGTGTGGAAACATGATGTATGATGGGTGCTGCTACTTGGACCTTATATTGGCCCCCTATCCCTCATCAAACCTGAACCGCAAAAACTTCACGTCTACCATTTGCATGCCAACAAAAATACAAGGATCACGTCTACCAAGTTTGGGGCCAAAAATCCTTCAGAAAAAATTTTAAAAAATCTCGAACCGCAAAAAGTTTTGAAAATTTTGAAAAATAGAAAACGAGTCGTCTTGCCATGAAACTTCACGTGAAGGCTTAAGGGACCATTGCATGAATTTACAAGCCTCTAAAATGGCATTGGCATGGAGAAATATGAAGATGTGCCTAAACCCACCTACCACCCTATTGATCCACGGCTTGTGTGTCCCATCTCTTTGGCCGACGTAGTGCCCGCCTGCCCGCCCGCCCACTCGTTTCGTCGGTTGGCTTACGCATACAGAGTTCATTCCCAGATAAGATCGGACCGGACCGACGGTTGCAGCGGCAAATGCTGGGCTCGGGAATGTGCTGGTGTCGCATTTTTATTCGTCGGGGCACCATCGCCGGAGCATCGTCGGAGAACCTGACCGGTGGCATTGGGGTTCCGACGATCGGGGGGCCGGGGGGGTGTGGAAACATGATGTGTGATGGGTGCTGCTACTTGGACCTTATATTGGCCCCCTATCCCTCATCAAACCTCGAGAACTCACACCCCCTTAAAGAGCTTTTGAGATTTTACAGGTTCGCCGCCAGTAGCCATTAAAATGTCTGAAATGGAGACACTTTTTTCAAA
>NW_019167969.1:0-24112 GCF_002303985.1 Durio zibethinus | reverse complement strand
TTTGAAAAAAGTGTCTCCATTTCAGACATTTTAATGGCTACTGGCGGCGAACCTGTAAAATCTCAAAAGCTCTTTAAGGGGGTGTGAGTTCTCGAGGTTTGATGAGGGATAGGGGGCCAATATAAGGTCCAAGTAGCAGCACCCATCACACATCATGTTTCCACACCCCCCCGGCCCCCCGATCGTCGGAACCCCAATGCCACCGGTCAGGTTCTCCGACGATGCTCCGGCGATGGTGCCCCGACGAATAAAAATGCGACACCAGCACATTCCCGAGCCCAGCATTTGCCGCTGCAACCGTCGGTCCGGTCCGATCTTATCTGGGAATGAACTCTGTATGCGTAAGCCAACCGACGAAACGAGTGGGCGGGCGGGCAGGCGGGCACTACGTCGGCCAAAGAGATGGGACACACAAGCCGTGGATCAATAGGGTGGTAGGTGGGTTTAGGCACATCTTCATATTTCTCCATGCCAATGCCATTTTAGAGGCTTGTAAATTCATGCAATGGTCCCTTAAGCCTTCACGTGAAGTTTCATGGCAAGACGACTCGTTTTCTATTTTTCAAAATTTTCAAAACTTTTTGCGGTTCGAGATTTTTTAAAATTTTTTCTGAAGGATTTTTGGCCCCAAACTTGGTAGACGTGATCCTTGTATTTTTGTTGGCATGCAAATGGTAGACGTGAAGTTTTTGCGGTTCAGGTTTGATGAGGGATAGGGGGCCAATATAAGGTCCAAGTAGCAGCACCCATCACACATCATGTTTCCACACCCCCCCAGCTCCCCGATCGTCGGAACCCCAATGGCACCGGTCAGGTTCTCCGACGATGCTCCGGCGATGGTGCCCCGACGAATAAAAATACGACACCAGCACATTCCCGAGCCCAGCATTTGCCGCTGCAACCGTCGGTCCGGTCCGATCTTGTCTGGGAATGAACTCCGTATGCGTAAGCCAACCGACGAAACGAGTGGGCGGGCGGGCAGGCGGGCACTACGTCGGCCAAAGAGATGGGACACGCAAGCCGTGGATCAATAGGGTGGTAGGTGGGTTTAGGCACATCTTCATATTTCTCCGTGCCAATGCCATTTTAGAGGCTTGTAAGTTCATACAATGGTCCCTTAAGCCTTCACGTGAAGTTTCATGGCAAGACGACTCGTTTTTTATTTTTCATGATTTTTGAAACTTTTTGCTGTTCGGGATTTTTTAAAATTTTTTCAGAAGGTGTTTTGGCCCTAAACCCGGTAGACGTGATCCTTGTATTTTTATTGGCATGCATAAAACAATTCAGCTAAAAACTCGAGGAGTACAAGATTTTGTGGCCATTTGAAAAAAGTGTCCCTATTTCAGACACTTTAATGCCTACTGGCAGCAAACTTGCAAAATCTCAAATGCTCTTTAAGGGGGTGTGAGTTCTCGAGGTTTGATGAGGGATAGGGGGCCAATATAAGGGCCAAGTACCAGCACCCATCGCAGACCATGTGCGCACACCCCCCCGGCCCCCCCGATCGCCGGAACCCTAATGCCGTCGGTCAGGTTCTCCGGTGATGCTCCGACGATGGTACCCAGGCGAGGAAAAATGCGACACCAGCACTTGGCCGAGCCCAGCATGTGCTGTCGCAACCCTCAGTCTGATCCGATCTTAGACTGGGAATGAACTCCATATGCTTAGACTGGGAATGAACTCCGTATGCCTAAGTCAACCGACGAAACGAGCGAGCGGGCACTACGTCGGCCAGAGAGACGGGATGCGCAAGCTGTGGTTCGATAGGGTGGTAGGTGGGTTTAGGCACATGTTCATATTTCTGCATGCCAATGCCATTTTTATGGCTTGTAAATTCATACAATGGTCCCTTAAGCCTTCACGTGAAGTTTCATGGCAAGATGACTCGTTTTCTATTTTTCACGATTTTTAAAACTTTTTACGGTTCAGGATCTTTTAAAATTTTTTCGGAATGAGTTTTGGCCCCAAACTTGGTAGACGTGATGCTTGCATTTTTGTTGACTTGCACAAAAAAATTCAGCTAAAAACTCGAAGTGTACAAGATTTTGTGACCATTTGAAAAAAGTGTCCCCATTTCAGACACTTTAATGGCTACTGGCAGCAAACCTGTAAAATCTCAAATGCTCTTTAAGGGGGTGCGAGTTCTCAAGGTTTGATGAGGGATAGGGGGCCAATATAAGGGCCAAGTTCCAGCACCCATTACACATCATGTGCGCACACACGCCCCGGACCCCCCGATCGTCGGAACCCCAATGCCGTCGGTCAGGATCTCCGACGAAGATGCCCCGATGAAGAAAAATGTGGACCAGCACATGCCCGAGCCCAGGATGTACTGCTGTAACCCTCGGTCTGATTCTGATCTTAGACTGGGAATGAATTCCATATGCTTAGACTGGGAATGAACTCCGTATGCCTAAGTCAACCCACAAAACGAGCGTGCGGGTGCTCAGCCGGCCAGAGGGGCAGGATGCGCAAGCCGGGGATCGGTCGGGTCCCCCTCTACGTATTGTCGATCCTGCAGCTGCAACCCTCAGTCTGGTCTGATCCTAGACTGGGAATGAACTCCATATGCTAAGCCAACCGAGAAACGAGCGGTAGGGCGGGCACTACGCCGGCCAGAGAGACGGGATGCGCAAGCCGTGGATCGATAGGGTGGTAGGTGGGTTTAGTGAACATCTTCATATTTCTGCATGCCAATGCCATTTTTATGGCTTGTAAATTCATATAATGGTCCATTAAGCCTTCACATGAAGTTTCATGGCAAAGACGACTCATTTTCTATTTTCACGATTTTTGAAACTTTTTGCGGTTCGGATTTTTTAAAATTTTTTGAAAGGAGTGTGGGTCCCAAAATTTTTAGATGTGATCCTTCTATTTTTTTGGCATGCACAAAAAATTCAGCTAAAAACTCGAAGTGTACAAGATTTTTTGTGACCATTTGAAAAAAGTGTCCCCATTTCAGACACTTTAATGGCTACTAGCAGCAAACCTGTAAAATCTGAAAGCTCTTTAAGGGGGAGTGAGTGCTCGAGGTTGATGAGGGATAGGGGGCCAATATAATGGCCAAGTACCAGCACCCATCGCACATCATGTGTACATACCCCCCTGGCCCCCCCGATCGTCGGAACCCCAATGCGCGGTCAGGTTCTCCGACGATGCTCCGACGATGGTGCCCCGGCAAAGAAAAATGCGGTACCAGCACATGACCGAGCCCGGCATGTGCTGCCGCAACCCTCGATCTAGTCTGATCTTAGACTAGGAATGAACTCCGTATGCTTAGACTGGGAATGAACTCGTATGCCTAAGTCAACCCACGAAACAAGCGTGCGGGCGCTCAGTCGGCCAGACGGGCGGGATGCGCAAGCCAGGGATCGGCGAGTCACCCTCTACGTCCTACAATCCTCCAACCATAAACCCTCAGTGTGGTCCATTTTAGACTGGAATGAACTTTGTATGCCTAAGCCAACCGGCGAAATGATCGGGCGGGCCAGAGAGACGGGATGCGCAAGCCGTGGATCGATGGGTGGTAGGTGGGTTCAGGCACATCTTCATATTTCTATGTGGCAATGCTATTTTTATGGGTTGTAAATTCATACAATGGTCCCTTAAGCCTTCACGTGAAGTTTCATGGCAGGATGACTCTTTTTCTATTTTTCATGATTTTCAAAACTTTTTACGGTTCGGGATTTTTTAAAATTTTTTCGGAAATATTTTTTGCCCCAAACTTGTTAGACGTGATCCTTGTATTTTTGTTGGCATGCACAAAAAAATTCAGCTAAAAACTCAAAGTGTACAAGAATTTGTGACCATTTGAAAAAAGTGTCCCCATTTCAGACACTTAATGGCTACTGGCAGCAAACCTGTAGAATCTCAAATGCTCTTTAAGGGGTGTGAGTTCTCGAGGTTTGATAAGGGTTAGGGGGCCAGTATAAGGGCCAAGTACCAGCGCCCATCGCACATCATGTGCGCACACCCCCTGGCCCCCCCGATCATCGGAACCCCAATGCCGCCGGTCAAGTTCTCGGACGATGCTCCGACGACAACGCCCCGGTGAAGAAAAATGTGGCACCTGGACATGCCCAAGCCCAGCATGTGCTGCCGCAACCCTCGGTCCGGTCTGATCTTACACTGGGAATGAACTCCGTATGCTTAAGTCAACCCACGAAACGAGCGTGCGGGCGCTCAACCAGCCAGAGGGGCGAGATACGAAAGCCGGGGATTGGCCGAGTGCCCCTCTGCGTGCTGCCGATCCTGCTGCTGCAACCCTCGGTCCGGTCCAATCTTAGACTGGGAATGAACTCCGTATGCCTAAGCCAACCGACGAAACGGGCAGACGGGCAGGCGGGTGGGCAGTACGACGACCAGAGAGACAGGATGCCCAAGCTGTGGATCGATAGGGTGGTAGTGGGTTTAGGTACATCTTCATATTTCTATGTGCAATACCATTTTATGGCTTATAAATTCATACAATGGTCCCCTTAAGCCTTCACGTGAAGTTTCATGGCAAGAGGACTCGTTTTTCTATTTCTCACGATTTTGAAAACGTTTTGCTGTTCGAGATTTTTTAAAATTTTCTCGACAAGATTTTTGGCCCCAAACTTGGTAGACATGATCCTTGTATTTTTTTTGGCATGCACAAAAAAATTCAGCTAAAAACTCGAAGTGTACTAGATTTTGTGACCATTTGAAAAAAGTGTCTCTATTTCAGACACTTTAATGGCTACTGGCAGCAAACCTGTAAAATCTCAAAAGCTCTTTAAGGGGGTGTGAGTTCTCAAGGTTTGATGAAGGATAGGGGGTCATTATAAGGGCCAAGTACCAGCACCCATCGCACATCATGTGCGCACACCCCCCGACCCCCCCAATCGTCATAACCCCAATGTCGCCGGTCAGGTTCTCCGGTGATGGTGCCCCGACGAAGAAAAATGCGGCACCAGCACATGCCCGAGCCCAGCATGTGCTGCCGCAACCCTCGGTCCAGTCCGATCTTAGACTGGGAATGAACTCCGTATGCTTAGACTGGGAATGAACTCCGTATGCCTAAGTCAACCCACGAAATGAGCGTGTGGGCACTCAGCCGACCAGAGAGGGGGGATGCGCAAGCCGGGGATCGGTCGAGTCCCCCTCTGTGTGCTGCCAATCCTGCTGCCGCAACCCTCGGTCGGGTATGATCTTAGACTGGGAATGAACTCCGTATGCCTAAGCCAACCGACGAAACGAGCGGGCGGGCGGAGGGCGAGCTCTATGCCGGCCAGAGAGACGGGATGCGCAAGCCGTGGATCGATAGGGTCGTAGGTGGGTTTAGGCACATCTTCATATTTCTGCATGCCAATGCCATTTTTATGGCTTGTAAATTCATACAATGGTCCTTAAGCCTTCACGTGAAGTTTCATGGCAAGACGACTCGTTTTCTATTTTTCATGATTTTCAAAACTTTTTACGGTTCAGGATTTTTTAAAATTTTTTCGGAAGGAGTTTTGGCCCCAAACTTGGCAGACATGATCCTTGTATTTTTGTTGGCATGCACAAAATATTTCAGCTAAAAAACTCGAAGTGTACAAGATTTTGTGATCATTTGAAAAAAGTGTCCCCATTTCAGACACTTAATGGCTACTGGTAGCAAACCTGTAAAATCTCAAATGATCTTTAAGGGGGTGTGAGTTCTTGAGGTTTGATGAGGGATAGGGGGCCAATATAAGGGCCAAGTATTGGCACCCATCGCACATCATGTGCGCACCACCCTCGGCCCCCCGATCGCCGGAACCCCAATGCCGTCGGTCAGGTTCTCCGACGATACTCCGGGATGGTGCCCCGACGAAGAAAAATGTAGCACCAGCACATGCCCGAGCCCAGCATGTGCTACCGCAACTGTCAGTCTGGTCTGATCTTAGACTGGGAGTGAACTCAATATGCTTAGACTGGGAATGAACTCCGTATGCCTAAGTCAACCCACGAAACGAGCGTGCGGGTGCTCAGCCGGCTAGAGGGGCAGGATGCGCAAGTCGGGGAATGCCCAGGTCCCCCTCTGTGTGCTGCCGGTCTTACTTTTGCAACCCTTGGTTTGGTCTGATCTTACACTGGGAATGAACTCCATATGCCTAAGCCAACCAACGAAATGAGCGGGCGGGCGGGCAGGCGGGAACTACGTCGGCCAGAGAGATGGGATGCGCAAGCCGTGGATCGATAGGGTGGTAGGTGGGTTTAGGCACATCTTCATATTTCTGCATGCCAATGCCATTTTTATGGCCTGTAAATTCATACAATGGTCCCTTAAGCCCTCACGTGAAGTTTCATGGCAAGACGACTCATTTTCTATTTTTCTCAATTTTTGAAACTTTTTGTAGTTCGAGATTTTTTAAAATTTTTTCAAAAGAGTTTTGGTCCAAACTTGGTAAACGTGATCCTTGTATTTTTGTTGGCATGCATAAAAAAATTCAGCTAAAAACTCAAAGTGTACAAGATTTTGTGACCATTTGAAAAAAGTGTCCCCATTTTAGACACTTTAATGGCTACTGGCAGCAAACCTATAAAATCTCAAATGCTCTTTAAGGGGGTGTGAGTTCTTGAGGTTTGATGAGGGAATAAGGGGCCAATATAAGGGCCAAGTACCAGCACCATCGCACATCATCCGAGCACACCCCCCCGGCCCGCCCGATCGCCGGAACCCCCATGCCACCGATCAAGTTCTCCGACGATGCTCCGGCGATGGTGCCCCGATGGAGAAAAATGCAGCACCAGCACCTGCTAGAGTCGAGCATGTGCTACCGCAACCTTCATTCCGGTCCGATCATAGACTGGGAATGAAACTCCGTATGCTTAGACTATGAATGAACTCCGTATGCCTAAGTCAACCCATGAAACGAGCGTGGGGTGTTCAGCTGGCAGAGGGCCGGATGCACAAGACAGGGATCTACCGGGTCCCTCTGCATGCTGTCGATCTTGCTATCATAAACCTTAGTCCAGTTCAATCTTAGACTGGGAATGAACTCCATATGCCTAAGCCAACCGACAGAACAAACGGGCGAGCGGACGCACAGGCGGGCACTTACGGCCGGCCAGAGAGACGGGATGCGCAAGCCGTGGATCGATAGGGTGGTAGGTAGGTTTAGGCACATTTTCATATTTCTACATTCCAATTACATTTTTATGGCTTGTAAATTGATACAATGGTCCCTTAAGCCTTCACGTGAAGTTTCATGGCAAGAAGACTCGTTTTTTTATTTTTCAAGATTTTTAAAATTTTTTTTGGTTCGGGATTTTTTAAAATTTCTTCGAAAGGATTTTTGGACCCAAACTTAGTAGACATGATCCTTGTCTTTTTCTTGGCATGCACAAAAAAAATCAGCTAAAAACTCGAAGTGTACAAGATTTTGTGACCATTTGAAAAATGTGTCCCCATTTCAGACACTTTAATGGCTACTGGCAGCAAACCTGTAAAATCTCAAATGCTCTTTAAGGGGGTGTGAGTTTGCGAGGTTTGATAAGGGATAGGGGGCCAATATAAGGGCCAAGAACCAGCACCCATCGCACATCATGTGCGCACACCCCCCCCCGGCCCCCCCGATCACCGGAACCCCAATGCTGCCGGTCAGGTTCTCCGGTGATGCTCCAACGATGGGGCCTCGACAGAGAAAAATGCAGCACCAGCACATGCCCGAGCCCAGCATGTGCTGCAGCAACCCTCGACCTGATCTGATCTTAGACTGGGAATGAACTCCGTATGCTTAGGCTGGGAATGAACTCCGTATGCCTAAGTTAACCCACGAAACGAGCGTGCGGGTGCTCAGCCAGGCAGAGGGGTGGGATGCGGAAGCCAGGGATCGGTCGGGTCCACCTCTGTGCTACCAATCCTGCTGCCACAACCCTTGATCCGGTCTGATCTTAGACTAGGAATGAACTCTGTATGCCTAAGGCAACCGACGGAACGAGCAAGTGGGCGGATGGGCGAATGGGCGGGCACTACGCCGGCCAGAGAGACGGGATGCGCAAGCCATGGATCGATAGGGTCGTAGGTGGGTTTAGGCACATCTTCATATTTCTGCATGCCAATGTCATTTTTATGGCTTGTAAATTCATCAATGGTCCCTTAAGCCTTCACGTGAAGTTTTAATGGCAAGACGACTCGTTTTCTAATTTTCATGATTTTCAAAACTTTTTACATTTCGAGATTTTTTAAAATTTTTTTGGAAGGATTTTTCACCCAAAACTTGGTAGATGTGATACTTTTATTTTTTTCAGCATGCACAAAAAAATTCAACTAAAAACTCGAAGTGTACAAGATTTTGTGATCGTTTGAAAAAAGTGTCCCCATTTCAGACACTTTAATGGATACTGGCAGCAAACCTGTAAAATCTAAAATGCTCTTTAAGGGGGTGTGAGTTCTCGAGGTTCGATGAGGGATAGGGGGCCAATATAAGGGCCAAGTACCAGCACCCATCGCACATCATGTGCGCACACCCCTCCCAGCCCCTCTGACCGTCGGAACCCTAATGCCGTCGGTCAGGTTCTCCGACGATGCTCCAGCGATGGTGCCCCAACGAAAAAAAATACGGCACCAGCACATGCCCGAGCCCAACATGTGCTACCGCAACCCTCGATCTGATCCGATCTTATACTGGGAATGAACTCCGTATGCCTAAGTCAACCCACGAAACGAGCGTGCAGGCGCTCAGTCGGCCAGAGGGGCGGGATGCATAAGCCGAGGATCGGCCGGGTCCCCCTCTGCGTGCTGCCTATCCTATTGCTGCAACCTTCTGTTCAGTCTGATCTTAGACTAGGAATGAACTCCGTATGCCTAAATGAGCGGGCGGTCGGGCGGGCACTACGCCGACCAGAGAGACGGGATGCCGCAAGCTGTGGATCGATAGGTTGGTAGGTGGGTTTAGGCACATCTTCATATTTCTACGTGCCAATGCCATTTTTTATGGCTTGTAAATTCATACAATGGTCCCTTAAGCCTTCACGTGAAGTTTCATGGCAACACGACTCGTTTTTCTATTTTTCATGATTTTCCAAATTTTTTACAGTTCGGGATTTTTAAAATTTTTTTGAAGGTGTTTGGCCCCAAACATGGGTAGACGTGATCCTTGTATTTTTGTTGGCATGCACAAAAAAAGTCAGCTAAAAGCTCGAAGTGTACAAGATTTTGTGACCATTTGAAAAAAGTGTCCCCATTTCAGACACTTTAATGGCTACTGGCAACAAACCTGTAAAATCTTAAATGCTCTTTAAGGGGGTGTGAGTTCTCGAGGTTCGATGAGGGATAGGGGGCCAATATAAGGGCCAAGTACCAGCACCCATCGCACATCATGTGCACACACCCCTCCCAGCCCCTCTGACCGTCGGTACCCTAATGCCGTCGGTCAGGTTCTCCGACGATGCTCCAGTGATGGTGCCCCAACGAAAAAAAATACGGCACCAGCACATGCCCGAGCCCAACATGTGCTACCGCAACCCTCGATCTGATCCGATCTTATACTGGGAATGAACTCCGTATGCCTAAGTCAACCCACGAAACGAGCGTGCAGGCGCTCAGTCGGCCAGAGGGGCGGGATGCATAAGCCGAGGATCGGCCGGGTCCCCCTCTGCGTGCTGCCTATCCTATTGCTGCAACCTTCTGTTCAGTCTGATCTTAGACTAGGAATGAACTCCGTATGCCTAAATGAGCGGGCGGTCGGGCGGGCACTACGCCGACCAGAGAGACGGGATGCGCAGGCTGTGGATCGATAGGTTGGTAGGTGGGTTTAGGCACATCTTCATATTTCTACGTGCCAATGCCATTTTTATGGCTTGTAAATTCATACAATGGTCCCTTAAGCCTTCACGTGAAGTTTCATGGCAACACGACTCGTTTTCTATTTTTCATGATTTTCCAAATTTTTTACGGTTCGGGATTTTTTAAAATTTTTTTTGAAGGTGTTTTGGCCCCAAACATGGTAGACGTGATCCTTGTATTTTTGTTGGCATGCACAAAAAAAGTCAGCTAAAAGCTCGAAGTGTACAAGATTTTGTGACCATTTGAAAAAAGTGTCCCCATTTCAGACACTTTAATGGCTACTGGCAACAAACCTGTAAAATCTTAAATGCTCTTTAAGGGAGTGTGAGTTCTCGAGGTTTGATGAGGGATAGGGGGCCAATATAAGGGCCAAGTACCAGCACCCATCGCACATCATGTGTGCACACCCCCCTCGGCCCGCCCAATCACCGGAACCCCAATGCCACCGGTCAGGTTCTCCGACGATGCTCCGACGATGGTGCCCCGGTGAAGAAAAATGCGGCACTAGCACATGCCCGAGGCTAGCATGTGCTGCCGCAGCCCTCGGTCTGGTCCGATCTTAGACTGGGAATGAACTTCGTATGCTTAGACTGGGAATGAACTCCGTATGCCTAAGTCAACCCATGAAATGAGCTTGCGGGCGCTCAGACGGCCAGAGGGCGGGATGCACAAGCCAAGGATCGGTCGGGTCCCCTTCTACGTGCTACCGATCTTGCTGTCACAACCCTCAGTCCGGTTCGATCTTAGACTGGGAATGAACTCCATATGCCTAAGCCAACCAACGAAACGAGCGGGTGGGCGGGCAGGCGGGCGGGCACTACGTCGGCCAGAGAGACGGGATGCACAAGCCGTGGATCGATAGGGTGGTAGGTGGGTTTAGGCACATCTTCATATTTTTGCGTGCCAATGCCATTTTTATGGCTTGTAAATTCATACAATGGTCCCTTAATCCTTCACATGAAGTTTCATGGCAAGACGACTCGTTTTCTATTTTTCATGATTTTCAAAACTTTTTGTGGTTCGGGATTTTTTAAAATTTTTTCGAAAGGAGTTTTGGCACCAAACTTGGTAGACGTGATCCTTGTATTTTTTTTGGCACGTAAAAAAAATTTAGCTAAAAACTCGAAGTGTACAAGATTTTGTGACCATTTGAAAAAAGTGTCCCCATTTCAAACACTTTAATGGCTACTGGCAGCAAACCTGTAAAATCTCAAATGCTCTTTAAGGGGTGTGGGTTCTCAAGGTTTGATGAGGGATAGGGGGCCAATATAAGGGCCAAGTACCAGCACCCATCGCGCATCACATGCGAACACCCCCCGACTCCCCCGATCACTGGAACCCCAATGCCTCCGGTCCGGTTCTCCGACGATGGTGCCCTGGCGAAGAAAAATGCAGCACCAGCACATGCTCGTGCCCAGCATGTGCTGCAGCAACCCTCGGTCTGGTCCGATCTTAGACTGGCAATGAACTCCGTATGCCTAAGTCAACCAATGAAATGAGCACGCGGGCGCTTATCCGGCCAGAGGGGCGGGATGCACGAGCCAAGGATCGACCGGGTCCCCCACTACGTGCTACGATCCTGCTGCCGCAATGCTCGGTCCAGTCTAATCTTAGACTGGAAATGAACTCTATATGAATAAGCCGACCGACGAAACGACCTGGCGGGCGAGCGGGCGGCACTACGCCGGCCAGAGAGACGGGATGCTCAAGCCGTGGATCGACAGGGTGGTAGGTGGGTTTAGGCACATCTGGATATTTCTGCGTGCCAATGCCATTTTTATGGCTTGTAAATTCATACAATGGTCCATTAAGCCTTCACGTGAAGTTTCATGGCAAGACGACTCATTTTCTATTTTTCACGATTTTCGAAACTTTTTGCGGTTCGAGATTTTTTAAAATTTTTTCAGAAGGATTTTTGGGCCTAAACTTATTAGACGTAATGCATGATTTTTGTTGGCATGCATAAAAAAATTCTTCTAAAAACTCAAAGTGTATAAGATTTTGTGACCATTTCAAAAAAGTGTCCCCATTTCAGACACTTTAATTTCTACTGGTAGCAAACCTGTAAAATCTCAAATGCTCTTTAAGGGGGTGTTATTTCTTGAGGTTTGATAAGGGAGAGGGGGCCAATATAAGGGCCAAGTACTAGCGCCCATCGCACATCATGTGCCCACACCCTCCCGGCCCCCTCGATCGTCGAAACCCCAATGCCGGCGGTCAGGTTCTCCAGGATGCTCCGGCGATGGTGCCCCGATGAAGAAAAATATGGCACCAGCACATGCCCGAGCCCAGCATGTGCTATCATAACCCTCGGTCCGGTATGATCTTAGACTGGGAATGAACTCCGTATGCCTAAGTCAACCCACGAATTGAGCATGTAGGCGCTCAGCCGGCCATAGGGGCGGGATGCGCAAGCCGGGGATCGGTCGGGTCCCCCTCTGCGTGCTGCCGATCCTGCTGCCACAACCCTCGGTCTGGTCCGATCTTAGAATGGGAATGAACTCCGTATGCCTAAACCAACAGACGAAATGAGTGGGTGGGTGGGCGGGCACTACGCCGGCGAGAGAGACGAGATGCGCAAGCCGTGGATCGATAGGGTGGTAGGTCGGTTTAGGCACATCTTCATATTTTTGTGTGCCAATGCCATTTTTATGGCTTGTAAATTCATACAATGGTCCCTTAATCCTTCACATGAAGTTTCATGGCAAGACTACTCGTTTTCTATTTTTTTTTATTTTCAAAACTTTTTATGGTTTGGGATTTTTTAAAATTTTTTCGGAAAGATTTTTGGCACCAAACTTGGTAGACATGATCCTTGTATTTTTTTTGGCACGCAAAAAAAAATTTAGCTAAAAACTCGAAGTGTACAAGATTTTGTGACCATTTGAAAAAAGTGTCCCCATTTCAAACACTTTAATTGCTACTGGCAGCAAACCTGTAAAATCTCAAATGCTCTTTAAGGGGGGTGGGTTCTCGAGGTTTGATGAGGGATAGGGGGCCAATATAAGGGCCAAGTACCAGCACCCATCGCACATCACGTGCCAACACCCCCCGCCCCCCGATCGTCGGAACCCCAATGCCGTCGGTTAGGTTCTCCGACGAAGCTCCGGCGATGGTGCCTTGGCGAAGAAAAATGCAGCACCAGCAGATGCCCGAGCTGAGTATGTGCTGCAGCAACCCTCAGCCCGGTCCGATCTTAGATTGGGAATGAATTCCATAAGCTTAGACTGGGAATGAACTCCGTATGCCTAAGTCAACCCACGAAATGAGCGTGCGGGCGCTCAACCGGCCAGAGGGGCGGGATGCGCGAGCCGCGGATCGACCAAGTCCCCCTCTGCGTGCTGCCACTCCTACTGCTGCAACCCTTGGTCTGGTCTGATCTTAGACCGGGAATGAACTCTATATGCTAAAGCCAACTGACAAAACGAGAAGACAGGAGGGCGGGCGAGCACTACGCCGGCCAGAGAGATGGTATGCACAAGCCATGGATCGATAGGGTGGTAGGTGGTTTTAGGCACATCTTCATATTTCTGTGTGCCAATGCTATTTTTATGGCTTGAAAATTCATACAATGACCCCTTCAGCCTTCACGTGAAGTTTCATGGCAAGACGACTCGTTTTCTATTTTTCATGATTTTTAAAACTTTTTGCAGTTCAGGATTTTTTAAAATTTTTTCAGAAGGAGTTTTGGCTATAACCTTGGTAGACATGATTCTTGTATTATTTTGGCATGCAAAAAAAAATTCAGGTAAAAACTCGAAGTGTACAAGATTTTGTGACCATTTGAAAAAAGTGTCCTCGTTTAAGACACTTTAATAGCTACTGGCAGCAAACCTGTAAAATCTCCAATGCTCTTTAAGGGGGTGTGAGTTCTCAAGGTTTAATGAGGGATAGGGGGCCAATATAAGGGCCAAGTACCAGCACCCATCGCACATCATGTGCGAACACCCCCCCGACCACCCCGGATCGTCGGAACCCTAATGTCGCCGGTCAGGTTCTTCGACGATGGTGCCCCGGTGAAGAAAAATGCGGCACCAGCACATGCTCGAGCCCAGCATGTGCTGCCGGAACCCTTGGTCCGGTCCAATCTTAGACTGGGAATGAACTTCGTATGCTTAGACTAGGAATAAACTTCGTATGCCTAAGTCAACCCACGAAACGACCGTGCGGGTGCTCAGTCGGCCAGAGGGGTGGGATGCGCAAGCCAGGGATCGGTCGGGTCCCCCTTTGCGTGCTGTCGATCTTGCTACTACAACCTTCAGTCCGATCTGATCTTAGACTGGGAATGAACTCCGTATGCCTAAGCCAACAGACGAAACGAACAGGCGGGTGGGCAGGCGGGCACTACGTCGGCCAGAGAGACGGGATGCGCAAGCCATGGATCGATAAGGTGGTAGGTGGGTTTAGGGACATCTTCATATTTCTGTTTGCCAATGCCATTTTTATGGCTTGTAAATTTATACAATGGTCCCTTAATCCTTCACATGAAGTTTCATGGCAAGACTACTCGTTTTCTATTTTTTTTTATTTTCAAAACTTTTTATGGTTTGGGATTTTTTAAAATTTTTTCGGAAAGATTTTTGGCACCAAACTTGGTAGACATGATCCTTGTATTTTTTTTGGCACGCAAAAAAAAATTTAGCTAAAAACTCGAAGTGTACAAGATTTTGTGACCATTTGAAAAAAGTGTCCTCGTTTAAGACACTTTAATAGCTACTGGCAGCAAACCTGTAAAATCTCCAATGCTCTTTAAGGGGGTGTGAGTTCTCAAGGTTTGATAAGGGATAGGGGGCCAATGTAAGAGCCAAGTACCAGCACCCATCACACATCATGTGCGCAAACCCCCCCGGCCCCCTCGATCGCCGGAACCACAATGGCGCTGGTCAGGTTCTTCGATGATGCTCCGATGATGGTGCCTCGAAGAAGAATAATGCGGCACCAGCACATGCTCGAGCCCAACATGTGCTGCCACAACCCTCGGTCCGGTTCGATCTTAGACTGGGAATGAACCTCGTATGCTTAGATTGGGAATAAACTCTGTATGCCTAAGTCAACCCACAGAACGAGCATGTGGGCACTCAACCAGCCAGAAGGGCGGGATGCACAAATCGGGGATCAGCCAGGTCACCCTCTACGTGCTGTCGATCCTGCTGCCACAACCCTCGGTCCGGTCTGATCTTAGACTGGGAATGAACTTCGTATGCCTAAGCCAACCGACGAAATGAGCGGGCGGGCGGGCCGGCACTACACCGGCCAGAGAGACGGGATGTGCAAGCCGTTGATCGATAGGGTGCTAGGTGGGTTTAGGCACATCTTCATATTTCTGCATGCCAATGCCATTTTTATAGCTTGTAAATTCATACAATGGTCCCTTAAGCCTTCACGTGAAGTTTCATGACAAGACGACTCGTTTTCTATTTTTCACGATCTTCGAAACTTTTTGTGGTTCGGGATTTTTTAAGATTTTGTGACCATTTGAAAAAAGTGTCCCCATTTCAGACACTTTAATGGCTACTGGCAGCAAACCTGTAAAATCTCAAATGCTCTTTAAAGGGGTGTGAGTTCTCGAGGTTTGATGAGGGATAAGCGACCAATATAAGGGCCAAGTACTAGCGCCCATCGCACATCATGTGTGCACACCCCCCGACCCCCCCGATCGTCAGAACCCCAATGTCGCCGATCAGGTTCTCCGACGATGCTCCGACGATGGTGCCTTGGCAAAGAAAAATACGGCACTAGCCCAGCATGTGCTGTCGTAACCCTCGGTCCGATCCGATCTTAGACTGGGAATGAACTCCGTATGCTTAGACTAGGAATGAACTCTGTATGCCTAAGTCAACCCATGAAACGAGCGTGTGGGCGCTCAGTCAGCCAGAGGGGCCGGATGCGCAAGCAGGGGATCGGCCGGGTCTGCTTCTACGTGCTACCGATCCTGCTGTCACAACCCTTAGTCCAGTCTGATCTTAGACTGGGAATGAACTCCATATGCCTAAGCCAACCGACAAAACGAACGGATGGACGGGCGGCCACTACGCCGACCAGAGAGACGGGATGCGCAAGTCGTGGATCGATAGGGTGCTAGTTGTGTTGAGGCACATATTCATATTTTTGCCTGCCAATGCCATTTTTATGGCTTGTAAATTCGTAAAATGGTCCCTTTATCCTTCACATGAAGTTTCATGGCAAGACGACTCATTTTCTATTTTTCATGATTTTTGAAACTTTTTGTGGTTCGGGATTTTTTAAAATTTTTTCAGAAGGAGTTTTGGCCCCAATCTTGGTAGACGTGATCCTTGTATTTTTGTTGGCATGCCCAAAAAAATTCAGCTAAAAACGTGAAGTGTACAAGATTTTGTGACCAATTGAAAAAAGTGTCCCCATTTCAGACACTTTAATGGCAACTGGCAGCAAACCTGTAAAATCTCAAATGCTCTTTAAGGGGGTGTGAGTTCTCGAGGATTGATGTGGGATAGGGGGCCAATATAAGGGCCAAGTACCACCACCCATCACACATCATGAGTGCACACCCCTCGGCCCCCCCGATCATCGGAACCCCAATGCAGCCGGTCAGGTTCTCTGACGATGCTCCGACGATGGTGCCCCGACGAAGAAAAATGCGGCACCAGCACATGCTCGAGCCCAGCATGTGCTACCACAACCCTCGGTCTAGTCCGATCTTAGACTGGCAATGAACTCCGTATGCTTAGACTAGGAATGAACTCTGTATGCCTAAGTCAACCCACGAAATGAGTGTGCGGGCGCTCAGCCGGCCAGAGGGGCGGGATGCACAAGCCGGGGATCAGTCGGGTCCCCTTCTACGTGCTACCGATCCTACTGCCGCAACCCTCAGTCCGGTCTGATCTTAGACTGGGAATGAACTCCATATGCGTAAGCCAACCGACAAAACGAGCGGGCGGGCGGGCGGCCACTATGCCGGCCAGAGAGACAGGATGCGTAAGCCGTGGATCGATAGGGTGGTAGGTGTGTTTAGGCACATCTTCATATTTTTGCCTGCCAATGCCATTTTTATGACTTGTAAATTCATACAATGGTCCCTTAATCCTTCAGATGAAGTTTCATGGCAAGACGACTCATTTTCTATTTTTCACGATTTTTGAAACTTTTTGTGGTTCGGGATTTTTTAAAATTTTTTCAGAAGGGGTTTTGAACCCAAACTTGGTAGACGTGATCCTTGTATTTTTTTTGGCATGTACAAAAAAATTTAGCTAAAAATTCAAAGTGTACAAGATTTTGTGACCATTTGAAAAGAGTGTCCCCATTTCAAACACTTTAATGGCTACTGGCAGCAAACCTGTAAAATCTCACATGCTCTTTAAGGGGGTGTGGGTTCTCAAGGTTTGATGTGGGATAGGGGGCCAATATAAGGGCCAAGTACCAGCACCCATCGCACATCACGTGCGAACACCCCCCGGCTCCCCCGATCACTGGAACCCCAATGCCGTCGGTCAGGTTCTTTGGCGATGCTCCGACGATGGTGCCCTGGCGAAGAAAAATGCAGCACCAGCACATGCCCAAGCCCAGCATGTGCTGCAGCAACCCTCGGTACGGTCCGATCTTAGACTGGGAATGAACTCCATAAGCTTAGACTGGGAATGAACTCCGTATGCCTAAGTTAACCCACGAAACAAGTGTGCGGGTGCTCAGCCGACCGGAGGGGCAGGATGCGCAAGCTGGGGATCGACCGGGTCCCCCACTGCGTGCTACTAATCTTGCTGCCGCAACACTCAGTCCAGTGCAATCTTAGATTGGGAATGAACTCCATATGAATAAGTCGACCGACGAAACGACCTGGCGGGCGGGCGGATGGGCGGGCAGGCACTACGTCGGCCGGAGAGACGTGATGCGCAAGCCGTGGATCCATAGGGTGGTAGGTGGGTTTAGGCACATCTTCATATTTCTACGTGCCAATGCCAATTTTATGGCTGGTAAATTCATACAATGGTCCCATAAGCCTTCACATGAAGTTTCATGGCAAGACAACTCGTTTTCTATTTTTCATGATTTTCAAAACTTTTTACGGTTTGGGATTTTTTAAAATTTTTTCAGAAGAATTTTTGGCCCCAAACTTGGTAGACATGATTCTTGTATTTTTGTTGGCATGCACAAAAAAATTCAGCTAAAAGCTCGAAGTGTACAAGATTTTGTGACCATTTGAAAAAAGTGTCCCATTTCAGACACTTTAATGGCTACTAGTAGCAAACCTGTAAAATCTCAAATGCTCTTTAAGGGGGTGTGATTTCTTGAGGTTTGATGAGGGATAGGGGGCCAATATAAGGGCGAAGTACTAGCACCCATCGCACATCATGTGCGCACACCCCCTCGACTCCCCGATCACCGGAACCCCAATGCCGCCGGTCAGGTTCTCTGACAATGCTCCGACGGTGTTGCCCCGGTGAAGAAAAATGTGACACCAACACATGCCCGAGCCCAGCATGTGCTGCTGCAATCCTCGGTCCACTCCAATCTTAGACTGGGAATGAACTTCGTATGCTTTGACTGGGAATGAACTTCGTATGCCTAAGTCAACACATGAAACGAGCGTGCAGACGCTCAGTCGGCCAGATGGGCGGGATGTGCAAGCCAGGGATCGATCGGGTCCCCCTCTACGTGCTGTCGATCCTACTACCACAACCCTCGGTTTGGTCCGATCCTAGACTGGGAATGAACTCTGTATGCCTAAGCCAACCGATGAAATAAGCAGGCGGGTGAGCGGGTGGGCACTACGCCGGCCAGAAAGACGGGATGCGCAAGCCGTGGATCGATAGGGTGGTAGGTGGGTTTAGGCACATCTTCATATTTCTACGTGCCAATGCCATTTTTATGGCTTGTAAATTCATACAATGGTCCCTTAAGCCTTCACGTGAAGTTTCATGGCAAGATGACTCATTTTCTATTTTTCACGATTTTCAAAACTTTTTGCGGTTCGATATTTTTTTAAATTTTTTCAGAAGGATTTTTGGCCCCAAACTTGGTAGACATGATCCTTTTATTTTTTTGGCATGCACAAAAAAATTCAGCTAAAAACTCGAAGTGTACAAGATTTTGTGACGATTTGAAAAAAGTGTCCCCATTTCAAACACTTTAATGGCTACTGGCAGCAAACCTGTAAAATCTCGAAAGCTCTTTAAGGGGGTGTGAGTTCTCGAGGTTTGATGAGGGATAGGGGGCCAATATAAAGGCCAAGCACCAAATCCCATTGCACATCATGTGCGCACACCCCCCGGCCCCCCCGATCACCGGAACCCCAATGTCGTCGGTCAGGTTCTCCGGCGATGCTCCGGCGATGGTGCCCCGATGAAGAAAAATACGTCACCAACACATGCCTGAGCCCAGAATGTGCTACTGCAACCCTTGGTCCGGTCCGATCTTAGACTGGGAATGAACTCCGTATGCCTAGACTGGGAATGAACTCCATATTACTAAGTCAACACAGGAAATGAGCGTGCGGGCACTCAGCCGGCCAGAGGGGAGGGATACACAAGCCGGGGATCGACCGGGTCCCCCTCTGCGTGCTGCCGATCCTACTGCCACAACCCTCGGTCCAGTTTGATCTTAGACTGGAATGAACTCCGTACGCCTAAGCCAACCAACGAAACGAGCGTACGGGCACTATGCCGGCCAGAGAGACAGGATGCGCAAGCCGTGGATCGATAGGGTGGTAGGTGGGTTTGGGCACATCTTCATATTTCTGCATGCTGATGCCATTTTTGTGGCTTCTAAATTCATAAAATGGTCCCTTAAGCTTTCACGTGAAGTTTCATGGCAAGTTGACTCGTTTTCTATTTTTCACGATTTTCAAAACTTTTTGAGGTTCAAGATTTTTTAAAATTTTTTTGGAAGGAATTTTGGCCCCAAACTTGGTAGACGTGATCCTTATATTTTTTTTGGCATGCATAAAAAAATTCAGCTAAAAACTCGAAGTGTCCCCATTTCAAACACTTTAATGGCTACTGGCAGCAAACCTGTAAAATCTCAAATGCTCTTTAAGGGGGTGTGACTTCTCGAAGCTTGATGAGGGCCAAAGGGCCAATATAAGGGCCAAGTACCAGCACCCATCGTACATCATGTGCGCACACCCCTCCAGCTGCCCCGATCACCAGAACCCCAATGTCGCCGGTCAGGTTCTCCGACGATGGTTCGGCGATGGTGCCCCAACCCCGAGCCCAGCATATGCGGCCGCAACCCTTGGTTTGGTCCAATGTTAGACTGGGAATGAAATCCGTATGCTTCGACTAGGAATGAACTCGTATGCCTAAGTCAACTCACGAAACAAGCGCGCAGGCTCTCAGCCGGCCAGATGGACGGGATGCGCAAGCCAGGGATTGGTCGGGTCGCCCTTTGCGTGTTGCCGATCCTGTTGCCGCAACCCTCGGTCTGATCTGATCTTAGACTGGGAATGAACTCCGTATGCCTAAGCCAATCAATGAAACGAGTGGGCGGGCGGGCACTACGCCGACCAGAGAGACGGATGCGCAAGTCGTGGATCGGTAGGGTGGTAGGTGCATTTAGGCACATCTTCATATTTCTACGTGCCAATGCCATTTTTATGGCTTGTAAATTCATACAATGGTCATTTAAGCCTTCACGTGAAGTTTCATGGCAAGACGACTCGTTCTCTATTTTTCATGATTTTTTAAACTTTTTACGGTTCGGGATTTTTTAAAATTTTTTCGGAAGGAGTTTCGGCCCCAACCTTGGTAGACGTGATTCTTGTATTTTTTTTGGCATGCACAAAAAAATTCAGCTAAAAGCTCGAAGTGTACAAGATTTTGTGAACATTTGAAAAAATTGTCTTCAATTTAGACACTTTAATGGCTACTGGCAGCAAACCTGTAAAATCTCAAATGCTCTTTAAGGGGGCGTGAGTTCTCGAGGTTTGATGAGGGATAGGGGGATATTATACGGGCTAAGTACCAGCACCCATCGCACATCATGTGCGCACACCCCCCGGCCCCTTGATCGTCGGAACCCCAATGTCGCAGGTCAGGTTCTCAGACGATGCTCCGACGATGGTGCCCCGACGAAGAAAAATGCAGCACCAGCACATGCCCAAACCCAGCAAGTGCTGTCGTAACCCTCGGTCCGATCCGATCTTCGACTGAGAATGAACTCCATATGCTTAGCCTGGGAATGAACTCCGTATGCCTAAGTCAACCCATGAAACGAGCGTGCGGGCGCTCAGCCGGCCAAAGGGGCAAGATGCGTAAGCCGAGGATCGATCGGGTCCCCCTCTGCGTGCTATCGATCCTGCTGTCGCAACCCTCAGTCTGATCGCATCTTAGACTGGAATGAACTCCGTATGCCTAAGCCAACCGATAAAATGAGCGGGCGGGCGGGCAGGCACTACTGTTGCCAGAGAGACAAGATGCGCAAGCCGTGGATCGATAGGGTGGTAGGTGGGTTTAGGCACATCTTCATATTTCTGCATGCCAATGCCATTTTCATGGCTTGTAAATTCATACAATGGTCCTTTAAGCCTTCACGTGAAGTTTCATGGCAAGATGACTCATTTTTTATTTTACGTGATTTTTGAAACTTTTTGAGGTTTGAGATTTTTTAAAATTTTTTTGAAAGGAGTTTTGGCCCTAAACTTGGCAGACATGATCCTTGTATTTTTTTTGGTATGCACAAAAAAATTCAGCTAAAAACTCGAAGTGTACACGATTTTGTGACCATTTGAAAAAAGTGTCCCCATTTCAGACACTTTAATGGCTACTGGCAGCAAACCTGTAAAATCTCAAATGCTCTTTCAGAAGGTGTGAGTTCTCAAGGTTTGATGAGGGATAGGGGCCAATATATGGGCCAAGTACCAGCACCCATCGCACATCATGTGCGCACACCCCTCGGCCCCCCCGATCGTCGGAACCCCAATGCCACCGGTCAGGTTCTTCGGCAATGATGCCCCGGTGAAGAAAAATGCAGCACCAGCACATGCCTGAGCCCAGCATGTGCTTTTGCAACCCTCGGTCTGGTCTGATCTTAGAGTGGGAATGAACTTTGTAGCTTAGACTGGGAATGAACTCGTATGCCTAGGTCAACCCACGAAATGAGCATACGGGCTCTCAGTCGGCCAGAGGGATGCGCAAGCCGGAGATCGGTCGGGTCCCCCTCTGCATGCTACCGATCTTGCTGCTGTAACCCTCGGCCGGTCTGATCTTAGACTGGGAATGAACTCCGTATGCCTAAGTCAACCGATGAAACGAGCGGGCGGGCGGGCGGGCACTACGTCGGCCAGAGAGATAGGATGCGCAAGCTGTGGATCGATAGGGTGGTAGGTGCGTTTAAGAACATCTTCATATTTCTGCATGCCAATGCCATTTTTATGTCTTGTAAATTCATACAATGGTCCCTTAAGACTTCACGTGAAGTTTAATGGCAAGACGATTCGTTTTCTATTTTTTACGATTTTGGAAACTTTTTGCAGTTCGGGATTTTTTAAAATTTTTTCGGAAGGAGTTTTGGCCCCAACTTGGTAGACGTGATCCTTGTATTTTTGTTGGCATGCACAAAAAATTCAGCTAAAAACTCGAGGTGTACAAGATTTTGTGACCATTTGAAAAAAGTGTTCCCATTTTAGACACTTTAATGGCTACTGGCAGCAAAACCTGTAAAATCTCAAATGCTCTTTAAGGGGGTGTGACTTCTCGAGGCTTGATGAGGGCCAGGGGGCCAATATAAGGGCCAAGTACCAGCACCCATCACACATCATGTGCGCACACCCCCCCGGCCACCCTGATCACCGAAACCCCAATGCCGCCGGTCAGGTTCTCGACGATGGTCCGGTGATGGTGCCCCGACGAAGAAAAATGCGGCACCAGCACATGCTCGACCCAGCATGTGCTGCCGCAACCCTCAGTCTGGTTCGATCTTAGACTGGAATGAACTCCGTATGCCTAGATCATCCCACTAAACGAGCGTACGGGCGTTCAGCCTGCCAGAGGGGTGAGATGCATAAGCCGAGGATCGGCCGGGTCCCCCTCTACGTGCTACCGATCCTGCTGCCACAACCCTCGATCTAGTCTGATCTTAGGCTGCAAATGAACTCCGTATGCCTAAGCCAACTGACAAAATGAGCGGGCGGGCACTATGCCGGCTAGAGAGACGGGATGCGCAAGCCGCGGATCGATAGGGTGGTAGGTGGGTTTAGGCACATCTTCATATTTTTGCATGCCAATGCCATTTTTATGGCTTGTAAATTCATACAATGGTCCCTTAGGCCTTCACGTGAAGTTTCATGGCAAGACAGCTCGTTTTCTATTTTTCATGATTTTTGAAATTTTTTACGGTTCGAGATTTTTTAAATTTTTTCGGAAGCATTTTTTGCCCCAAACTTGGTAGACGTGATCCTTGTATTTTTCTTGGCATGCACAAAACAATTCAGCTAAAAACTCGAAGTGTACAAGATTTTGTGACCATTTGAAAAAAGTGTCTCCATTTCAGACACTTTAATGGCTACTGGCAGCAAACCTATAAAATCTCAAATGCTCTTTAAGGGGGTGCGAGTTCTCGAGGTTTGATAAGGGATAGAGGGCCAATCTAAGGGCCAAGTACCAGCACCCATCGCACATCATGTGCGCACACCCCCCGGCCCACCCGATTGTCGAAACCCCAATGCCGTCGATCAGGTTCTCCGGCGATGGTGCCCCGACGAAGAAAAATGCAGCCCCAGCACATGCCCGAGCCCAGTATCTACTTTCGCGACCCTCAGTTCGGTCTGATCTTAGACTGGGAATGAACTCCTATGCTTAGACTACGAATGAACTCCGTATGCCTAAGTCAACCCACGAAACAAGCGTGCGGGCACTTAGCCGGACAGAAGGGTGGGATGCGCAAGCCGAGGATAGATCAGGTCCCCCTCTACGTGCTGCCGATCCTGCTACCGCAACCCTTGGTCAGGTCTGATCTTAGACTGGGAATGAACTCCATATGCCTAAGCTAACCGACGAAATGAGGGGGCGGGCGGCGCAGTGGGCACTACGCCGGCCAGAGAGACTAGGATGCGCAAGTCATGGATTGATAGGGTGGTAAGGTGAGTTTTAGGCAGCATTCTTCATATTTCTGTATGCCAATGCCATTTTTATGGCTTGTAAATTCATACAGTGGTCCCTTAAGCCATCACGTGAAGTTTCATGGCAAGACGACTGTTTTTCTATTTTTCATGATTTTTGAAACTTTTACGGTTTGAGATTTTTTTTAAATTTTTTTTGAAAATCCTTTTTGGTCCCAAACTTGGTAGAGGTGATCCTTGTATTTTTGTTGGCATGCCAAGAAAAAATTCAGCTAAAAACTCGAAGTGTACAAGATTTTGTGACCATT
>NW_019167968.1:0-46841 GCF_002303985.1 Durio zibethinus | reverse complement strand
AAAAAAACGAGTCATCTTGCCATGAAACTTCACATGAAGGCTTAAGGGACCATTGTATGAATTTACAAGCCATAAAAATCGTATTGGCATGGCAAAAATATGAAGATGTGCCTAAACCCACCTACCAACCTATCGATCCATGGCTTGCGCATCCCGCCTCTTGGATGACGTAATGCCCGCCCGCCCGCTCGTTTCATCAGTTGGCTTAGGCATACGGAGTTCATTCCCAGTCTAAGATCAGACCGGACTGAGGGTTGCACTAGTAGGATTGGCAGCATGTAGGGGGGGACCCGATTGACCCTCGGCTTACGCATCCTGCCCCTCTGGCCGAAGGAGCACCCGTACGCTCATTTCGTGGGTTGACTTAGGCATACGAAGTTCATTCCCAGTCTAAGCATACGGAGTACATTCTCAGTGTAAGATCAGACTGGACCGAGGGTTACGGGTGAACATGCTAGGCTCGAGCGTGTGCTAGTGCCGCATTTTTTTTTCGCCCGGGGCACCATCGCCGGAGAACCTGACCGACGCCATTGGGTTCCAAACGATTGGCGGGGCGGGGGGGTGTGCGCGCCATGAATGTACGATGGGTGCTGGGTGCTGGCCCTTATATTGGGCCCCCTCCTATCCCTCATCGAACCATCAAGTAAACTCCACAACCCCCTAAAGAGCGTTTTGAGATTTCACTGGTTGCTGCCCAGTAGCCATTAAAGTGTCTAAAATGGGACACTTTTTTTAAATGGTCACAAAAATCCTGTACACTTTCAGTTTTAGTTGATTGTTTTTGCATGCCAACAATAATACAAGGATTACGTCCACCAAGTTTGGGGCCAAAACTCTTTCTGAAAAATTTAAAAAAATCCCGAAACCGTTAAAAGTTTTGAAAATCATGAAAAATAAAAAAATGAGTCGTCTTGCCATGAAACTTCACATGAAGGCTTAAGGACCATTGTATGAAATTTACAAGCCATAAAATGGCATTAGCATGGCAAAAATATGAAGTTGTGCCTAAACGCCACCTATCCACCCTATCGATCCACGGCTTGCGCATCCCGTCCTTCTCTGGCCGATGTAGTGCCCTCCCGCCGCTCGTTTCGTCGGTTGGATTAGGTATACAGAGTTCATTCCCAGTCTAAGATCAGACCGGACTGAGTGTTGCGGTAGCAGGATCGGCAGCATGCAGGGGGGACTCGACTGATCCTCGACTAGCACATCCTAGCCCTCTGGCCAGCTGAGCGCCCGCACGCTCGTTTCATGGGTTGACTTAGGCATACGGAGTTCATTCCCAGTGTAAGATCGGATCAGACTGAGGGTTGTGGGTGCACATGCTGGGCTCGGGCATGTGCTGGTGCCAAATTTTTTTTGCCTGGGGCACCATCGTCAGAGAACCTGACCGACGGCATTGGGGTTCCGACGATTTGAGAGGGGCGGAGGGGGTGTGCGCACATGATGTGCGATGGGTGCTGGTACTTGGCCCTTATATTGGCCCCCTATCCCTCATCGAACCTCAAGAACTCACACCCCCTGAAAGAGCATTTGAGATTTTACAGGTTTGCTGCCAGTAGGCATTAAAGTGTCTGAAATGGGGACACTTTTTTCAAATGGTCACAAAATCCTGTACACTTCAGGTTTTTAGCTGAATTCTTTTGTGCATGCCAAAAAAAATACAAGGATCACGTTTACCAAGTTTGGGGCAAAAACTCCTTCTAAAAAAATTTTAAAAAAATCTCGGACCGTAAAAAGTTTCAAAAATCATGAAAAATAGAAAACGAGTCGTCTTGCCATGAAACTTCACATGAAGGCTTAAGAGACCATTGTATGAATTTACAAGCCATAAAAATGGTATTGGGACATCAAAAATATGAAGATGTGCCTAAACTGACTTACCACCCTATCGATCCATGGGTTCCGCATCCTGCCTCTCTGGCTGGCGTAGTGCCCGCCCGCCCGCTCGTTTTGTCGGTTGGCTTAGGCATACAGAGTTCATTCTAGTCTAAGATTGGACCGGATCGAGGGTTGCGATAGTAGGATCGGCAGCATGCAGAGGGGGACCCAGCTGATCCCCGGCTTGTGCATCATGCCCTTTTGGCTGGCTGAGCACCCGCACACTGGTTTCATGGGTTGACCTAGGCATACAGAGTTCATTCCCTCTCTAAGCATACGAAGTTCATTCCCAGTGTAAGATCGGACCAGACCGAGGGTTACGGGTGCACATGCTGGGCTCAGGCATGTACTGGTGCCACATTTTTTTTTCGCTCGGGGCACCATCGCTGTAGTATCCTCAGAGAACCTGACAGGCGGCATTGGGGTTCCGACGATTGGGGGGCGGGGGGTGTGCCCACATGATGTGTGATGGGTGCTAGTACTTGGCCCTTATATTGGCCCCCTATCCCTCATCAAACCTTGAGAACTCACACCCTCTTAAAGAGCATTTGAAATTTTATAGGTTTGCTGCCAGTAGCCATTAAAGTGTTTGAAAAAATTTTAAAAAAATCTCGAATAGTAAAAAGTTTCGAAAATCATGAAAATTAAAAAACGAGTCATCTTGCCATGAAACTTCACATGAAGGCTTAAGTGACCATTGTATGAACTTACAAGCCATAAAAATGGCATTGGCACGACAGAAATATGAAGATGTGCCTAAACCGACCTACCACTCTATCGATCCATAGCTTGCGCATCTCACCTCTTTGGCCGGCATAGTGCCCGCCCGCCCGCTCATTTCGTCAGTTGGCTTAGGCATACAGAGTTAATTCCTAGTCTAAGATCAGACCGAACCGAGGGTTGCGATAGTAGGATCGATAGCAGGAAAGAGGGGACCCGACCAATCCCCGACTTACGCATCCTGCCCCTCTGGCTGGCTGAGTGCCTGCACGCTCGTTTCATGTGTTGACTTAGGCATACGGAGTTCATTCCTAGTCTAAGCGTATAGAGTTCATTCCTAGTGTAAGATTGGACCGGATCGCTCGTTTCGTCGGTTGGCTTAGGCATACGGAGTTCATTCCCAGTATAAGATCGAACCAGATCGAGGGTTGTGACAGCAGGGTCAACAGCACGTAGGGGGGACCCGGCCGATCCCTGACTTGCGCAACCTACCCCTCTGGCCGGCTGAGCGCCCGCACGCTCGTTTTGTGGGTTGACTTAGGCATACGGAGTTCATTCCCAGTCTAAGCATATGGAGTTCATTCCCAGTGTAAGATCAGACCAGACCGAGGGTTGCGAGTGCACATGCTGGGCTCAGCATGTGCTGGTGCCACATTTTTTTTTCGCCCGGGGCACCATCGTCGGAGCATCGCCCGAGAACCTGACCAGTGGCATTAGGGTTCCGACGAATTGGGGGGGGGGAGGTGTGCGCACATGATGGGTGATGGGTGCTGGTACTTGGCCCTTATATTGGCCCTCTATCCCTCATCAAACCTCGAGAACTCACACCCCTTTAAAGAGCATTTGAGATTTTACAAGTTTGCTACCAGTAGCCATTAAAGTGTCTTAAATGGGGACACTTTTTTAAAATGGTCACCCCATCGATCCACTTCGAGTTTTTAGTTGAGTTTTTTTATGCATGCCAACAAAAATACGAAGATCACATCTACCAAGTTTGGGACCAAAACTCCTTCCTAAAAAATTTTAAAAAAATCTCGAGCCGTAAAAAGTTTCAAAAATCATGAAAAATAGAAAACGAGTCGTCTTGCCATGAAACTTCACATGAAGACTTAAGGGACCATTGTATGAATTTACAAGCCATAAAAATGGCATTGGCATGGCAGAAATATAAAGATTTGCCTAAACCCACCTACCAACCTATCGATTCACGGCTTGCGCATCCCGCCTCTCTAGCCGGCGTAATGCCCGCCCGCCCGGTCGTTTTGTCGATTGGCTTAGGCATACGGAGTTCATTCCTAGTCTAAGATCAGACCGGACTGAGGGTTGTGGTAGCAATATCAGCAGCACACAGGGGGGGACCCGACCGATCCCCGGCTTGTGCATCCTGCCCCTCTGGCCGGTTGAGCGCCCGCACGCTCGTTTCCGTGGGTTGACTTAGGCATACAGAGTTCATTCCCAGTCTAAGCATACGGAGTTCATTCCCAGTGTAAGATGGGACCAGACCGAGGGTTGCGGGTGCACATCCTGGGCTCAGGCATGTGCTGGTGTCACATTTTTTTTTCACTCGGGGCACCATCGTCGGAGCATCGTCGGAGAACCTGACAGATGGCATTGGGGTTTTGACGATTGGGGGGGTGGGGGGTGTCGCACATGATGTGTGATGGGTGCTGGTACTTGGCCCTTATATTGGCCCCCTATCCCTCATCAAACCTTGAGAACTCACACCCCCTTAAAGAGCATTTGAGATTTTTCAGGTTTGCTGCCAGTAGCCATTAAAGTGTCTGAAATGGGGACACTTTTTTCAAATAGTCACAAAATCTTGTACACTTCGAGTTTTTAGCTGAATGTTTTTGTGCATGCCAAAAAAAATACAAGGATCATGTCTACCAGGTTTGGGGCCAAAACTCCTTCTGAAAAAATTTAAAAAAAATCCGGAACCGTAAAAAGTTTCAAAAATTATGAAAAATAGAAAACAAGTCGTCTTGCCATGAAACTTCACATGAAGCCTTAAGGGACCATTGTATGAATTTACAAGCCATAAAAATGGCATTGGCATGGTAGAAATATGAAGATGTGCCTAAACCCACCTACCACCCTATCGATACACAGCTTGCGCATCCCGCATCTCTGGCCGACGTAGTGCCCGCCCGCCCGCTTGTTTCGTCGGTTGACTTAGGCATACGGAGTTCATTCCTAGTCTAAGATCAGACTAGAATAAGGTTTGTGGTAGGAGGATCGATAGCATGCAGGGGGGGACCTGGCTGATCCCCGGCTTGTGCATCCTGCCCCTCTGGCTAGCTGAGCACTCGCACGTTTGTTTTGTGGGTTGACTTAGGCATACGGAGTTCATTCCCAGTCTAAGCATGCGGAGTTCATTCCCAGTTTAAGATCAGACCAGACCGAGGGTTGTGAGTGCACATGTTGGGCTCAAGCATGTGCTGGTGCCACTTTTTTTTTCACCCGGGGCACCATCACCGGACCATCGTCGGAGAACCTGACCGGCGGCATCGGGGTTCCGATGATTTGGGGGCCGGGGGGGGTGTGCGCATATGATGTGCGATGGGTGCTGGTACTTGGCCCTTATATTGGACCCCTATCCCTCATCAAACCTCAAGAACTCACACCCCCTTAAAGAGCATTTGAGATTTTACAGGTTTGCTGCCAGTAACCATTAAAGTGTCTGCAATGGGGACACTTTTTTCAAATGGTCACAAAATACTATACACTTTGAGTTTTTAGCTGAATTTTTTTGTGCATACCAACAAAAATACAAGGATTACGTCTACCAAGTATGGGGCCAAAAATCCTTCTGAAAAAATTTTAAAAAAATCCCGAACCGTAAAAAGTTTCAAAAATCATGAAAAATAGAAAACGAGTCATCTTGCCATGAAACTTCACATGAAGGCTTAAGGGACCACAGTAAGAATTTATAAGCCATAAAAATGGCATTGGCATGGTAGAAATATGAAGATGTGCCTAACCCACCTACCACCCTATCGATCTATGGCTTGTGCATTCCACCTCTCTGGCCGACGTAGTGCCCGCCCACCCGCTCGTTTCAGCGGTTGGCTTAGGCATACGGAGTTCATTCCCAGTCTAAGATTGGACCGGACCAAGGGTTGCGGCAGCAGGATCGACAGCACGCTGGGGGACCCGATCGATCCCTGGCTTGCACATCTTGCCCCTCTGGTCGGCTGAGCGCCCGTACGCTCATTTTGTGGGTTGACTTAGGCATATGGAGTTCATTCCCAGTGTAAGATCGATCGGATCGAGGGTTGTGGGTGCACATGCTGGGCACGGGCATGTGTTGGTGCCATATTTTTTTTTCCCAGGGCACCAACACCGAACCATCGTCGGAGAACCTGACTGACAGAATTAGGGTTCCGACGATTGGGGGGGCGGGGGTTGTGCGCACATGATGTGCGATGGGTGCTGGTACTTGGCCCTTATATTGGCCCCCTATCCCTCACCAAACCTGGAGAACTCACACCCCCTTAAAGAGCATTTGAGATTTTACAGGTTTGCTGCCAGCAGCCATTAAAGTGTCTGAAATGGGGACACTTTTTTCAAATGCTCACAAAATCTTGTACACTTTGAGTTTTTAGCTGAATTTTTTTGTGCATGCCAAAAAAAATACAAGGATCACGTCTACCAAGTTTGGGGCCAAAACTCCTTCTGAAAAAATTTTAAAAAAATCCCGAACCGTAAAAACTTTCAAAAATTGTGAAAAATAGAAAACAAGTCACCTTGCCATGAAAATTCACAAGAAGGCTTAAGGGACCATTGTATGAATTTACAAGCCATAAAAATGGCATTGGCATGGCAGAAATATGAAGATGTGCCTAAACAAACATACCACCCTATCGATCCACAGGTTGCACATCCCGTCTATCTGGCCGACGTAGTGCCCGCTCGCCTGATCGTTTCATCAGTTGGCTTAGGCATACGGAGTTCTTTCCAAGCCTAAGATCAGACCGGATAGAGGGTTGCGACAGTAAGATCGGTAGCATGTAGGGGGGACCCAACCGATCCCCGGCTTGTGCATCCTGCCCCTCTGGCCGGTTGAGCACCCGTACGCTCGTTTCGTGGGTTGACTTAAGCATACAGAGTTCATTCCCAGTCTAAGCATATGGAGTTCATTCACAATGTAAGATAGGACCAGACTGAGGGTTACGGGTGCACATGCTGGGCTCAAGCATATGCTGGTGCTGTATTTTTTTTTGCCCGAGGCACCATCACCAGAGCATCATCGGAGAACCTGATCGACGGCATTCGGATTTCGATGATTGGGGGGGCAGGGGGTGTGCGCACATGATGTGCGATGGGTGCTGGTACCTGGTCCTTATATTGGCCCCCTATCCCCTATCAAACCTCAAGAACTCGCACCCCATTAAAGAGCATTTGAGATTTTACAGGTTTGCTGCCAGTAGCCATTAAAGTCTCTGAAATGGGGACACTTTTTTCAAATGGTCACAAAATCCTGTACACTTCGAGTTTTTAGCTGAATTTTTTGTGCATGCCAACAAAAATACAAGGATCACATCTACCAAGTTTGGGTCCAAAAATTTTTCTAAAAAAATTTTAAAAAAATCCTGAATCGTAAAAAGTTTTGAAAATCATGAAAAATAGAAAATGAGTCGTTTTGCCATGAAACTTCACATGAAGGCTTAAGGGACCATTGTATGAATTTACAAGGCATAAAAATGGCATTGGCATAGTAGAAATATGAAGATGTGCCTAAACCCACCTACCACCCTATCGATTCACGGCTTGCGCATCTTGCCTCTCTGGCCGGTGTAGTGCCCGCTCGCCCGCTCATTTCGTCGGTTAGCTTAGGCATACGGAGTTGATTCCAAGTCTAAGATCAGACCAAACCGAGGGTTACGACAGCAAGATCGGCAGCACGTAGGGGGTGACTCGACTGATCCTCGACTTGTGCATCCCACCCCTCTGGCTGGCTGAGCACCCGCACGCTTGTTTTGTGGGTTGACGTAGGCATACAGAGTTCATTCCCAGTCTAAGCATATAGAGTTCATTCATAGTGTAAGATCAGACCGGATCGAGGGTTGCAGCTGCACTTGCTAGGCTCGGGCATGTGCTGGTGCTGCATTTTTTTTTGCTCGGGGCACCGTCACCGGAGCATCACCGGAGAAACTGACTGACAGCATTGGGGTTCCGACAATTGGGGGGGCAGGGGTGTGCGCACATGGTGTGCGATGGGTGCTGGTACTTGGCCATTATATTGGCCCCCTATCCCTCATAAAAAATCAAGAACTCACACCCCCTTAAAGCGCATTTCAGATTTTACAGGTTTGCTGCCAGTAGCCATTAAAGTGTCTAAAATGGGGACACTTTTTTCAAATAGTCACAAAATCTTGTACACTTCGAGTTTTTAGCTGAATGTTTTTGCGCATGCCAACAAAAATACAAGGATCACGTCTACCAAGTTTGCGGCCAAAACTCCTTCTGAAAGAATTTTTAAAAAATCATGAACTGTAAAAAGTTTCAAAAATCGTGAAAAATAAAAAACGAGTCGTCTTGCCATGAAACTTCACATGAAGGCTTAAGGGACCATTGTACGAATTTACAAGCCATAAAAATGGCATTGGCATGGCAGAAATATGAAGATGTGCCTAAACCCACCTACCACCCTATCGATCCACGGCTTGCGCATCTCGCCTCTCTGGCCGGCGTAGTGCCCGCCTGCCCGCTCGTTTTGTCGGTTGGCTTAGGCATACGGAGTTCATTCCTAGTCTAAGATCGGACCAGACCGAGGGTTGCGGCAGCAGGATCGGCAACACACGGTGGGGACCCGGTTGATCCCCGGCTTGTGCATCCTACCCCTCTGGCCGGCTGACCGCCCGTACGTTCGTTTCGTGGGTTGACTTAGGCATACAGAGTTCATTCTCAGTCTAAGCATGCAGAGTTCATTCCCAGTGTAAGGTCGGACCGGACCAAGGATTCGGGTGCACATGCTAGGCTTGGGCATGTGCTGGTGCCGTATTTTTTTTCACTTGGGGCACCATCGTCGGACCATCGTCGGAGAACCTGACCAACGGCATTGAGGTTCCGGTGATTGGGAGGGCGGGGGATGTGCGCACATGATGTACGATGGGTGCTGGTACTTGGCCCTTATATTGGCCCCCTATCCCTCATCAAACCTCAAGAACTTACGCCCCCTTAAAGAGTATTTGAGTGGGATTTTACAGGTTTGCTGCCAGTAGCCATTAAAATGTCTGAAATGGGCACATTTTTTTCAAATGGTCACAAAATCCTGTACACTTCGAGTTTTTAGCTGAATGTTTTTTCCATGCCAACAAAAATACAAGGATCACGTCTACCAAGTTTGGGGCCAAAAAACCTTCTGAAAAAATTTTAAAAAAATCCCAAACCGTAAAAAGTTTTGAAAATCGTGAAAAATAGAAAAGAGTCATCTTACCATGAAACTTCACATTAAGGCTTAAGGGAGCATTGTATGAATTTACAAGCCCTAAAAATTGTATTGGCATGGTAGAAATATGAAGATGTGCCTAAACCCACCTACCACCCTATCGATCCACGACTTGCGCATTCCGCCTCTCTGGCCGGCGTTGTACCCGCCCGCCCGCTCGTTTCGTCGGTTCGCTTGGGCGTACGGAGTTCATTCCTAGTCTAAGATCAGACCGGACTGAGGGTTGCGGCAGCAAGAGCGGAAGCACGTAGGGGGGGACCTGACCGATCCTCGGCTTGTGCATCCTGCCCCTGTGGCCGGCTGAGCGCCCGCACGCTCGTTTCGTGGGTTGACTTAAGCATACGGAGTTTATTCCCGATCTAAGCATACGGAGTTCATTCCTAGTGTAAGATCAAACCGGACCAAGGGTTGCAGGAGCACATGCTTGCCACGGGCATGTGCTGGTGCCACATTTTTTTTCACCCGGGGCACCATCGCTGGAGCATCGTCGAAGAACCTGACCGACAGCACTAGGGTTCCGACGATTGGGGGGCCAGGGGGTGTGCACACATGATGTGCGATGGGTGCTGGTACTTGGCCCTTATATTGGCCCCCTATCCTTCATCAAACCTTGAGAACTCACACCCCCTGAAAGAGCATTTGAGATTTTACAGGTTTGCTCCCAGTAGCCATTAAAATGTTTGAAATGGGGACGCTTTTTTCAAATGGTCACAAAATCCTGTACACTTTGAGTTTTGAGGTGAATTTTTTTGTGCATGCCAACAAAAATAAAAGGATCACATCTACCAAGTTTGGGCCCAAAACTCCTTTTGAAAAAATTTTACAAAAAACCCGAACCGTAAAAAGTTTTGAAAGTCATGAAAAATAGAAAACGAGTCGTCTTTCCATGAAACTTCAAAAGAAGGCTTAAGGGACCATTGTATGAATTTACAAGCCATAAAAATGGCATTGACAGGGCAGAAATATGAAGATGTGCCTAAACCCACCTACCACCATATCGATCCATGGCTTTCGCATCCCGCCTCTCTGACCGGCGTAGTGCCTGCCCACCTGCTCGTTTTAATCAGTTGGCTTAGGCATACGGAGTTCATTCCCAGCCTAAGATTGGATCAGACCGAGGGTTGCGGCTGCAGGATCAGTTGCACGTAGGGTGGGACCAATCAATCCCCAGGTTTCGCATCCTACCCTTCTGGTCGACTGAGTGCCCGCACGCTTGTTTCGTGGGTTGACTTAAGCATACGGAGTTCATTCCCAGTCTAAGCATATGGAGTTCATTTTCTAGTGTAAGATTGGACCGGGATGAGGGTTACAAGTGCACATACTAGGCTCGGAGCATTTGCTGATACTGCAGTTTTTTCACTCGGGGCACCATCGTCGGAGCATCGTCGGAGAACCTAACCGACGGCATTGGGGTTCCGATGATTGGGGGGGTGGGGGGTGTACGCACATGATGTGCGATGGGTGCTGGTACTTGGCCCTTATATTGGCCCCCTATCCCTCATCAAACCTTGAGAACTGACACCCCCTTAAAGAGCATTTGAGATTTTACAGGTTTGCTACCAGTAGCCATTAAAGTGTCTGAAATAGGGATACTATTTTCAAATGGTCACAAAATCCTGTACAGTTCGAGTTTTTAGCTGAATGTTTTTGTGCATGCCAAAGAAATACAAGGATTACGTCTACCAAGTTTGGGGCAAAAACTCCTTTTGAAAAAATTTTTAAAAAATCCTGAACTGTAAAAAGTTTCAAAAATCGTGAAAAATAGAAAATGAGTCGTCTTGCCATGAAACTTCACATGAAGGCTTAAAGGACCATTGTACGAATTTAAAAGCCATAAAAATGGCATTGGCATGGTAGAAATATGAAGATGTGCCTAAACCCACCTACCACCCTATCGATCCACGGCTTGTGCATCCCGCTTCTCTGGCCGGCTTAGTGCCTGTCGGCCCGCTCATTTCGTCGGTTGGCTTAGGCATACGAAGTTCATTCCCATTCTAAGATCGGACCGGACTGAGGGTTGTGGAAGCAGGATCAGCAGCACGCAGGGGGGACCCGACCGATGCCCGGCTTGTGCATCTTGCCCCTCTGGCCGGCTGAGCGCCCGCACGCTCGTTTTGTGGGTTGACATAGGCATACGGAGTTCATTCCCAGTCTAAGCATACGGAGTTCATTCCCAGTCTAAGATCAGATTGGACCGAGGGTTACGGGTGCACATGCTGGGCTCGAGCATATGCTGGTGCCGTATTTTTTTTTTCGCCCGGGGCACCGTCGTCGGAGCATCGTCGGAGAACCTGACCGACGGCATTGGGGTTTCGATGATTGGGGGGCGGGGGGTATGCGCACATGATGTGTGATGGGTGCTGGTACTTGGCCCTTATATTGGCCCCCTATCCCTCATTTTACCTTGAGAACTCATACCGCCTTAAAGAGTATTTGAAATTTTACAGGTTTGCTGCCAGTAGCCATTAAAGTGTCCAAAATGGGGACACTTTTTTCAAATGGTCACAAAATCTTGTACACTTTGAGGTTTTAGCTGAATTTTTTTGTGCATGCCAAAAAAAAATACAAGGATCATGTCTACCAGATTTGGGGCCAAAACTCCTTTTGAAAAAATTAAAAAAAAATCCAGAACCGTAAAAAGTTTCAAAAATTATGAAAAATAGAAAACAAGTCGTCTTGCCATGAAACTTCACATGAAGGCTTAAGGGACCATTGTATGAATTTACAAGCCATAAAAATGGCATTGGCATGGCAGAAATATGAAGATGTGCCTAAACCCACCTACCACCCTATCGATCCACGGCTTGCACATCCCGCTTCTCTGGCTGATGTAGTGCCCGCCCGCTCGCTCGTTTCGTCGATTGGCTTAGGCATACGGAGTTCATTCCCAGTCTAAGATCGGATTGGACCGAGGGTTGCGACAGTAGGATCGACAGCATGCAGGGGGACCCGACCGATCCCCGACTTGTCCATCCTGCCCCTCTGGCCTGCTGGTCGCCCGTACGCTTGTTTCATGGTTTGACTTAGGCATACGGAGTTTATTCCCAGTGTAAGATCAGACCGGACCGAGGGTTACAGGTGCACATGCTGGGCTCGGGCATGAGCTGGTGCCGCATTGGGGGTTCCGACGATTGAAGGGGGCGGGGGGTGTGCGCACATGATGTGTGTTGACATCAATTTTGTCCTCAAAAATAAAAATAATAATATTATACGAAATACAAAAAAAATAAATGCCAAAAAATAATACAAATAAATAGTAAAAAAATAAAAAAAAAAAGAAAAATAATTGAGGATGGCATTAGTGCCATCCTTGGCACCACTGCCACCAAGCCCACCACCCATCATATACCCTGTTCATCCTACCCTACTACCAAACAATACAAAAGAAATAAAAAAGTGGGCTCATGTTTACATCCCGTGATCGAGCCCCATGCCCTTCCATCCAAATACGTATGGCTGGAGCTCTATAAATAGAGCTCATAGCGAAGCCAAAACGGATAGAGAAGAAGGAGGGGGAGATTCTGTCAAGAAAAAACTACAAAAAAAAAAACCATAGTCCTCCCCGTAGGGAGGAACCTAGGTCGAAGCTACCTACAAAAGCAAGAAAACAGATCAGTCTTGCTTCAATAAAACAAACAAAAAAAAATTGAAAACAAAAACTTTGAGCCCCAATCTACGCTGATCGGGGTTGTTTTCGACAAAAAAGAGGTCAGATCTTGAAAAAGCACGTTGAAGAACGCTTCTGGAAGTATTTTGGCATTTTTCGATCACCAGCGACCACCGCCGATGATGACCCAGACGACGGTCGGAGCGGTGGCCCGGCAACCAAACGGTGGACGGCCAGACCTCTCCCCCAGCTCTCTCTCTCTTTCTCTCCCTTTTTTTTCTGAAACAAAAACCAAATGAACCAAAAAAAATCTTCACCTATATATAGTAAAGCAACAACTCAAAATGACGTCGTTTAGGGAAAGACCAAAAACGACACCGTTTTAACCAAAGAGGATCCATGCATGGACCCGGATCTGACCTGAGATCCGCGTAAACCGACCTGTCAACTCGCTTCATCCAACCTTGAACCGGTCCAGTGAATCGATCTGAGCCAAACCGAACCACTGGACCGCCCAAACCACCTATCGAATCGCAGAATCGGTCCAGACCAGCACTGACCAGACCATTGACAGGTCCGGTTCAGGTAAAAAATTTTTTTTTTAATTTTCTAATTTTTTTTATATTATTATTTTTGTTATTTTAAGTATATTTTTATATTTATGCATGATAAATTTTTAAATTTGTTAGAATAAATTTTTAATTGTTTTAATTATAATAAAATTGAAAACAAATAATAGTTAAAAATATATTAAAAATGTTCAAAAAAAATATTTATTATTATTATTATTTTCCCTGCCTAGATGTTGGAGGGAATAAAAAATATTTTTCTAAAAGATAATTCCGTCTAGATGTTGGAGAATTATAATGAATAAATTTTCATAAAAAAACACATAAGAAATTTTTAATTAGTTTTGAAAAATTATAAAAAATTGAACTTGCTCCGAAAGTCCACCTAGATGATGGGGATTTTTAGAGATGTTCACGTTTTACTTAAATCTTAAACACTAATTTTTAATTTTCAAAATCCTAAGTTTTTAAAACCCCTAAAAATCCAAAATCCCCTAAAATTCAAAACCTCTTAAAATCCAAAGTCCTAAAAATCCTAAAGACAAGTGTGAAAATTCTATTTGAAGCAATTTGTTCTCGAATGCTGCCTAGATGATGGGGTATTTAGAAAATTTTACTTCGTTAAGTCTTTTTCACACGATTTCTTAATTTGCATCAACAATAAGATTAATAAATAAAAAGTATAATAGTAAATTGGGAGCTTAAATATAAACAGTCGCACCTAAGCTCTGCCTAGATGTTGGAGAGTTAGGGTGGTCTTATTATACTTAAGAATCCAACTTTTAAATTACATTTCATTTTACATAACATTCATTGACATACACACATTAGCATGTTATTATTAGTATTTATTTGTACTATTCTGTCTTTAATTTTTATTTGTACTACTTTTTAAAAAAATTATGATATTATAAAATAAAATAAAAATAACATTCCGAAAGAAATAATTCTTGGTACTCTGCCTAGACGTTGGAGAGTCACTAACAATTATTTTCTATAAAGATTGTTATTTTATTTTATGGATTATTGTGTTAAATCTTAAGTAAAAAGAGTTATTTTAAATTCTGCCAAGATGTTGGAGAATTTTAAGATAATTCTTTAACTTAAAGATTTTTTCAATATTTCTAAATAAATATTTTAGCAAAATTTTATTCAAGTGAAGGGAATTAGTGTTAAATTTCAAATTAAAATCATTTTTATCCAACACCAAAAATAGCGCATAATTAAATGGTACCAATTTATGGGCATTGTGGGGGTGCTAATCCTTCCCCATGCGAAACCGACTCCCGGACCCAACCTGGTTTTTCGTAGATCGAAATTATCTTTTTGATAAACTTTAAATCTGTTTTATAGTTTTATTAAAAAGATAAACTTTTGGGTGGCCAATCACACCCTAACAAAGATTGGTGGCGACTCCACTTTTTATTTATTTTTTTCTATTTTAAAACATCACTTTTACGTCTGGCGGTCCCAAAACCGTTATGACAATGTGCGATGGGTGCTGGTACTTGCCCTTATATTAGCCCCCTATCCCTCATCAAACCTCGAGAACTCACACCCCCTTAAAGAGCATTTGAGATTTTACAGGTTTGCTGCCAGTAGCCATTAAAGTGTCTGAAATGGGACACTTTTTTCAAATGGTCACAAAATCCTGTACACTTCGCGTTTTTAGCTGAATTTTTTTGTGCATGCCAACAAAAATACAAGGATCACGTCTACCAAGTTTGGGGCCAAAACCCCTTCTGAAAAAATTTTAAAAAAATCCCGAACTGTAAAAAGTTTCAAAAATCGTGAAAAATAGAAAACGAGTCGTCTTGCCATGAAACTTCACATGAAAGCTTAAGGGACCATTGTACGAATTTACAAGCCATAAAAATGGCATTGGCATGGTAGAAATATGAAGATGTGCCTAAACCCACCTACCACCCTATCGATCCATGGCTTGCGCATCCCGCCTCTCTGGCCGACGTAGTGCCCGCCTGTCTGCTCGTTTCGTCGGTTGGCTTAGGCATACGGAGTTCATTCCCAGTCTAAGATTGGATCAGACCGAGGGTTGCAGTAGCAGGATCAACAGCATGTAGAGGGAGACCCAATCAATCCCCGACTTGCGCATCCTGCCCCTCTGCCCGACCGAGCACCTGCATGCTCGTTTCGTGGGTTGACTTAGGCATACGGAGTTCATTCCGAGTCTAAGCATATGGAGATCATTCCCAGTGTAAGATCGGACCAGACCGAGGGTTACAGATGCACATTCTGGGCTCGAGCATGTGCTGGTGCCACATTTTTTTTTTGCCCAGGGCACCATCGCCCGAGCATCGCCGGAGAACCTGACCGGTGGCATTGGGGGTTCCGACGATTGGGGGGTGGAGGGGTGTGCGCACATGATGTGCGATGGGTGCTGGTAGTTGGCCTTTATAATGGCCCCCTATCCCTTATCAAGCCTCAAGAACTCACACCCCTTTAAAGAGCATTTGAGATTTTACAGGTTTGCTACCAGTAGCCATTAAAGCGTCTAGAATGGGAACACTTTTTTCAAATGGTCACAAAATCGTGTACACTTCGAGTTTTTAGCTGAATATTGTTTTGCATGCCAACAAAAATACAAGGATCACGTCTACCCAATTTGGGGCCAAAACTCCATCTAAAAAATTTTTTAAAAAATCTCGAACCGTAAAAATAGAAATCGAGTCATCTTGCCATCAAACTTCACAAGAAGGCTTAAGGGACCATTATATGAATTTACAAGCCATAAAAATGGCATTGGCATGGCAGAATATGAAGATGTGCCTAAACCCACCTACCACCCTATCGATCCATGGCTTGCGCATCCTGCCTCTCTAGCCGGCGTAGTGCCCGCCCGTCGACTCGTTTCGTCGGTTGGCTGAGGCATACGGAGTCCATTCTCAGTCTAAGATCGGACCGAACTGAGGGTTGTGGCAGCAAGATCGGCAGCATGCAGAGGGGGACCCGGGCGATCCCCAGCTTGCGCATCCTACCCCTCTCGCTGGCTGAGCGCCTGCACGCTCATTTCGTGGGTTGACTTAGGCATACGGAGTTCATTCCCAATGTAAGATTGGACCGGACCGAGGCTTGTGGGTGCACATGCTGGGCTCGGGGATGTGCTGGTGCCGTATTTTTTTTCGCTCAGGGCACCATCGCCGGAGCATCGTCGAAGAACCTGACCGACGGCATTGGGGGTTCCGACGATTGAGGGGCAGGGGGTGTGCGCACATGATGTGCAATGGGTGCTGGTACTTAGCCCTTATATTGGCCCCCTATCCCTTATCAAGCCTTGACAACTCACACCCCCTTAAAGAGCATTTGAGAGTTTATAGGTTTGCTGCCAGTAGCCATTAAAGTGTCTGAAATGGGGACACTTTTTTCAAATGGTCACAAAATCTTGTACACTTCGAGTTTTTAGCTGAATTTTTTTGTGCATGCCAAAAAAAATACAAGGATCTTGTCCACCAAGTTTAGGGACAAAAATCCTTTTGAAAAAATTTTAAAAAAATCTTGAATCGTAAAAAGTTTCAAAAATCATGAAAAATAGAAAACGAGTCGTCTTGCCATGAAACTTCACATGAAGGCTTAAGGGACCATTGTATGAATTTACAAGCCACAAAAATGGCATTGGCATGGCAGAAATATGAAGCTATGCCTAAACACACCTACCACCCTATCGATCCACGGCTTGCGCATCCCGCTTCTCTGGCCGGTGTAATGCCCGCCCACTCGCTCATTTCGTCGGTTGGCTTAGGCATACAGAGTTCATTCCCAGTCTAAGGTTGAACAGGACCAAGGGTTGCGGTAGTAGGATCAGCAGCACATAGAGGGGGACTCGACCAATCCTTGGCTTGCATATTTTTTTTTTGCCCGGGGCACCATCGCCCGGGCATCGTCGGAGAACCTGACCGACGACATTGGGGGTTCTCACGATTGGGGGGGTGGGGGGTGTGCGCACAAGATGTGCGATGGGTGCTGGTAGTTGGCCTTTATATTGGCCCCCTATCCCTCATCAAACCTCAAGAACTCACACCCCTTTAAAGAGCATTTGAGATTTTATAGGTTTACTGCCAGTAGCCATTAAAGTGTCTGAAATGGGGACACTTTTTTCAAATGGTCACAAAATCCTGTACAGTTCATTTTTTTAGCTAAATTTTTTTTTTTGTGCATGCCAACAAAAATACAAGGATCACGTCTACCAGGTTTGGGGCCAAAACTCTTTCTGAAAAAATTTTTAAAAAATCCCAAACCGTAAAAAGTTTTGAAAATAGTGAAAAATAGAAAACAAGTCATCTTGCCATGAAACTTCACATAAAGGCTTAAGGGACCATTATATGAATTTACAAGCCATAAAAATGGCATTGGCATGGCAAAAATATGAAGATGTGCCTAAACCCACCTACCACCCTATCGATCCATGACTTGCGCATCCTGCCTCTCTGGCCGACGTAGTGCCCGCCCGTCCGCTCATTTTGTCGGTTGGCTTAGGCATACAGAGTTCATTCCCAGTCTAAGATTGGACCGGACCGATGGTTGTGGCAGCATGCAGGCGGGGACCCGATCGATCCCCGGCCTATGCATCCTACCCCTCCGGCCTGCTGAGCGCCCGCAGGCTTGTTTCGTGTGTTGACTTAGGCCTACAGAGTTCATTCCCAGTCTAAGCATATGGAGTTCATTCCCAATGTAAGATCGGACCAGACGGAGGGTTGTGGGTGCACATGCTGGGCTCGAGCATGTGCTGGTGCTGCATTTTTTTTTCGCCTGGGGCACCATTGCCGGAGCATCGTCGAAGAACCTGACCGACGAAATTGGGGTTCCAACGATTTGCGGGGGCGGGGGGGGTTTGCGCACATGATGTACGATGGGTGCTGGTACTTGGCCCTTAAATTGGCCCCCTATCCCTCATCAAACCTCGAGAATTCACACCCCCTTAAAGAGCATTTTAGATTTTACAGGTTTGCTGCCAGTAGCCATTAAAGTGTCTGAAATGGGGACGTTTTTTTCAAATGGTCACAAAATCCTATACACTTCGAGTTTTTTCGCTGAATGTTTTTATGCATCCCAAAAAAAAATACAAGGATCTCGTCTACCAAGTTTGGGGCCAAAACTCCTTCTAAAAAAATTTTAAAAAAATCTCGAACCATAAAAAGGTTTGAAAATCGTGAAAAATAGAAAACGAGTCGTCTTGCCATGAAACTTCACATGAAGGCTTAAGGGACCATTGTATGAATTTACAAGCCATAAAAATGACATTGGCACGGCAGAAATATGAAGATGTGCCTAAACCCACATACCACCCTATCGATCCACGGCTTGCACATCCCGCCTCTCTGGCCGGTGCAGTGCCCGCTTGCACGCTTGTTTCGTCAGTTGGCTTAGGCATATGGAGTTCATTCCCAGTCTAAGCTCAGACCGGACCAAGGGTTATGGCAGTAGGATTGGTAGCACGCAAGGGGGCCACGGCCGATCCCTGGCTTACGCATCCTACCCCTCGGGCCGGTCGAGCACCCACACATTCGTTTCAAGTTTTTGGCCATTAAAGTGTCTGAAATGGTTCAAATGTTCACAAAATCATGTACATTTCGAGTTTTTAGCTGTAATTTTTTATGCATGCCAACAAAAATACAAGGATCACATCTACCAAGTTTGGGGCCAAAACTCCTTTTGAAAAAATTTTAAAAAAATCCTGAACTGTAAAAAGTTTTGACAATCATGAAAAATAGAAAACGAGTCGTCTTGCCATGAAACTTCAGATGAAGGCTTAAGGGACCATTGTATGAATTTACAAGCCATAAAAATGGCATTGGCATGGCAGAAATATGAAGATGTGCCTAAACCCACCTACCACCCTATCGATGCGGACCGAGGGTTATGGCAGCAGGATCGACAGCATGCAGGAGGGGACCCGATCGATCCTCGGCTTGCGCATCCTGCCCCTCTGGCCAGCTGAGCACCTGCACGCACATTTCATGGGTTGACTTACGCATACGGAGTTCATTCCCAGTCAAGCATATGGAGTTCATTCCCAGTGTAAGATCAGACCGAACCGAGGGTTACGGCTGCACATGCTGGGCTCGCGCATGTGCTGATGCCACATTTTTTTTTCGCCTAGGGCACCATCATCGAAGCAACGCAGGAGAACCTGACCAGTGGTATTGGGGTTCCGGCAATTGGGGGGCAGGGGGTGTACGCACTTGATGTGCGATGGGTGCTAGTACTTGGCCCTTATATTGGCCCCCTATCTTCATCAAACCTCGAGAACTCACACCCCCTTAAAGAGCATTTGAGATTTTACAGGTTTGCTGCCAGTAGCCATTAAAGTGTCTGGAATGGGGACACTTTTCTCAAATGGTTAGAAAATCCTGTACACTTCGAGTTTTTAGCTGAATTTTTTTGTGCATGCCGACAAAAATACAAGGATCACGTCTACCAAGTTTGAGGCCAAAACTGCTTTTGAAAAAATTTTAAAAAATTCCCGAACCGTAAAAAGTTTTGAAAATCGTGAAAAATAGAAAATCAGTTGTGTTGCCATGAAACTTCACATGGAGGCTTAAGCGACCATTGTATGATTTTACAAGCCACAAAAATGGCATTGGAGTGGCAGAAATATGAAGATGTGCCTAAACCCACCTACCACCCTATCGATCCACGGCATGCGCATCTCACCTCTTTGGCCGATGTAGTGCTCGCTTGCCCGCTCGTTTCGTCGGTTAGCTTAGGCATACGGAGTTCATTCCCAGTCTAAGATCAGACTGGACTGAAGGTTGTGGTAGTAGGATCGGTAGCATGTAGGGGGGACATGACCGATCCACGGCTTGTGCATCCTACCCCTCTGGCCAGCTGAGCACCCGCACGCTCGTTTTACGAGTTGGCTTAGGCATATGGAGTTCATGCCCAGTGTAAGATCGGACCAGACTGAAGGTTGTAAGTGCATAGGCTGGACTCAGGCATGTGCTGGTGCCATATTTTTTTCGCCCGAGACACCATCACCGGAGCATCGTCGGAGAACCTGACCGACGACACTGGGGTTCCGAGAATTGAGGGTGCGGGGTGGGGGGTGTGCCCACCTGATGTGCGATCGGTACTGGTACTTGGACCTTATATTGGCCCCCTATCTATCATCAAACCTCGAGAACTCACACCCCCTTAAAGAGCATTTGAGATTTTACAGGTTTGCTGCCAGTAGCTATTGAAGTGTCTAAAATAGGGACACTTTTTTTCAAATGGTCACAAAATCCTGTACACTTCGAGCTTTTAGCTAAATTTTTTTGTGCATGCCAACAAAAATACAAGGATCACATCCACCAAGTTTGGGGCCAAAACTTCTTCTGAAAAAATTTTTAAAAAAATCTCGAACCGTAAAAGTTTCAAAAATCATGAAAAATAGAAAACGAGTCGTCTTGCCATGAAACTTCACATGAAGGTTTAAGGGACCATTGTATGAATTTACAAGCCATAAAAATGGCATTGGCATGGCAGAAATGTAAAGATGTGCCTAAACCCACCTACCACCCTATCAATCCACGGCTTGCGCATCCCACCTCTCTGGTCGGCGTAGTGCCCGGCCGCCCGCTTGTTTCATTGGTTGGCTTAGGCATATGGAGTTCATTCCTAGTCTAAGATCAGACCGGATCGATGGTTGTGGCAGCTGGATCGGTAGCACACAGGGGGGCCCAGCCGATCCCCGGCTTGTGCACCTTACCCCTCTGGCCGGTTGAGCGCCCGCACGCTTGTTTCGTCGATTGACTTAGACATACAGAGCTAATTACCAGTCTAAGCATACGGAGTTCATTCACAGTGTAAGATTGGACCGGACTGAGGGTTGCGGGTGCAGAAGCTAGGCTCGGGCATGTGTTGGTACCGTATTTTTTTTTGCTCGAGGCACCATCGTCGGAGAACCTGACCGACGGCATTGGGGTTCCCGCGATTGGGGGCGGGGGTGTGCACACATGATGTGCGATGGGTGCTGCTACTTGGCCCTTATATTGGCCCCATATCCCTTATCAAACCTCAAAAACTCGCACCACCTCAAAGAGCATTTGAGATTTTACAGGTTTTATGCCAGTAGCCATTAAACTGTCTGAAATTGGGACACTTTTTTCAAATGGTCACAAAATCCTATACACTTCGAGTTTTTAGCTGAATTTTTTTGTGCACGCCAAAAAAAAAACAAGGATCACGTCAACCAAGTTTAGGGCCAAAACTCCTTCGAAAAAATTTTTTAAAAAATCCCGAACCGTAAAAAGTTTGTGAAATCCTTGAAAAATAAAAAACGAGTCGTCTTGCCATGAACTTCACATTAAGGCTTAAGGGACCATTGTATGAATTTACAAGCATAAAAATGCATTGGCATGGCAGAAATATGAAGATGTGCCTAAACCCACCTACCACCCCTATCGCATCCACGGCTTGCATGTCCCGCCTCTCTGGCCGACGTAGTGCCCCCGCCCGCTCATTTTGCCGGTTGGCTTAGGCGTATGGAGTTCATTCCCAGTCTAAGATTGAATTGGACCAGGGTTGCGGCGTGCACATGCTGGGCTCGGGCATGTGCTGGTGCCATATTTTTTTTTTGGCCCCGGGCACAATCGCCGGGAGCATCGTCGGAGTAAAACCTGATCGGCGGCATTTGTGCGTTCCAACGATGGGTGGGTGGGGTGTGCGCACATGGATGTGCGATGGGTTCTGGTACTTGGCCCTTATATTGGCCCCCTTATCCCTCATCAAACCTCGAGAACTCACACCCCCTTAAAGTGCATTTGAGATTTTACAGGTTTGCTGCCAGTAGCCATTAAAGTGTCTGAAATAGGGACACTTTTTTCAAATGGTCACAAAATCCTGTACACTTTGAGTTTTTAGTTTAATTGTTTTGTGCATGCCAACAAAAATACAAGGATCATGTCTACCAAGTTTGGGGCTAAAAATCCTTCTAAAAAAATTTTAAAAAAATCTTGAATTGGACCAAGGGTTGCGGGTGCACATGCTAGGCTCGGGCATGTGCTGGTGCCATATTTTTTTTTGCCCCGGGCACAATCGTCGGAGCATCGTTGGAGAACCTGATCGGCGGCATTGTGGTTCCGACGATTGGGGGGTGGGGGGTGTGCGCACATGATGTGCGATGGGTTTTGGTACTTGGCCTTTATATTGGCCCCCTATCCCTCATCAAACCTCAAGAACATACACCCCCTTAAAGTGCATTTGAGGTTTTACAGGTTTGCTGCCAGTAGCCATTAAAGTGTCTGAAATGGGGACACTTTTTTCAAATGGTCACAAAATCCTATACACTTCAAGTTTTTAGCTGAATTTTTTTGTGAACACCAAAAAAAACAAGGATCACGTCTACCAAGTTTAGGTACAAAAATCCTTCGAAAAAAATTTTAAAAAAATCCTGAACCGTAAAAGGTTTTGAAAATCGTGAAAAATAAAAAAAGAGTCGTCTTGCCATGAACTTCACATTAAGGCTTAAGGGACCATTGTATGAATTTACAAGGCATAAAAATGGCATTGGCATGGCAGAAATATGAAGATGTGCCTAAACCCACCTACCACCCTATCGATCCATGGCTTGCACGTCCCGCCTCTCTGGCCGACGTAGTGCCCGCCCGCCCGCTCGTTTTGTCGGTTGGCTTAGGCGTATGGAGTTCATTCCCAATCTAAGATCGAATTGGACCAAGGGTTGCGGGTGCACATGCTGGGCTCGGGCATGTGCTGGTGCTACATTTTTTTACCCCGGGCACAATCGTCGGAGCATCGCCGGAGAACCTGATCGGCGGCATTGTGGTTCCGACGATTGGGGGGCGGGGGGTGCGCACATGATGTGCGATGGGTGCTGGTACTTACCTTATAATGGCCACCTATCCCTCATCAAACCTCAAGAACTCACACCCCCTTAAAGAGCATTTGAGATTTTACAGGTTCGCTGCCAGTAGCCATTAAAGTGTCTGAAATGGGGACGCTTTTTTCAAATGGTCACAAAATCTGTACACTTCGAGTTTTTAGCTGAATTTTTTTGTGCACACCAAAAAAAATACAAGGATCATGTCTACCAAGTTTGGGGCCAAAACTCCTTCTGAAAAAATTTTAAGAAATTCCCAAACCATAAAAATTTTTGAAAATCGTGAAAAATAGAAAACGAGTCGTCTTGCCATGAAACTTCACATGAAGGCTTAAGGGACCATTGTATGAATTTACAAGCCATAAAAATGGCATTGGCATGGCAGAAATATGAAGATGTGCCTAAACCCACCTACCACCCTATCGATCCACGGCTTGCGCATCCCGCCTCTCTGGCCGGCGTAGTGCCCGCCCGCCTGCTCGTTTCGTCGATTGGCTTAGCATTCGAAGTTCATTCCCAGTCTAAGATTAGAACAACCGAGGGTTGCAGTAGTAGGATCAACAACACGTCGGCGAGGACCCGATCAATCCTCGGCTTGTGCATCTTGCCCCTTTGGCCGGTTGAGCACCCACACGCTTGTTTCGTGGGTTGACTTAGGAATACGGAGTTTATTCTGAGTCTAAGCATATGGAGTTCATTTGCCAGTGTAAGATCCGACCGGACCGAGGGTTGCGGGTGCACATGTTGGGCTCGAGCATGTGGTGGTGCCACATTTTTTTTCGCCCGGGGCACCATCGTCGGAGAACCTGATTGGCAGCATTGGGGTTCCGACAATTGAGGGGGCGAGGAGGGGTGTGTGCACATGATATGGGATGGGTGCTGGTACTTGGCCCTTATATTGGCCCCCTATCCCTCATCAAACCTTGAGAACTCACACCCCCTTAAAGAGCATTTGAGATTTTATAGGTGTGTTGCCAGTAGCCATTAAAGTGTCTGAAATGGGGACACTTTTTTCAAATGGTCACAAAATCCTGTACATGTCAAGTTTTTAGCTGAATTTTTTTGTGCATGCCAACAAAAATACAAGGATCACGTCTACCTAGTTTGGGGCCAAAACTCCTTCTGAAAATTTTTTTAAAAAATCCCGAACTGTAAAAAGTTTCAAAAATCGTGAAAAATAGAAAACGAGTCGTCTTGCCATTAACTTCACATGAAGGCTTAAGGGACCATTGTATGAATTTACAAGCCATGAAAATGGCATTGGCATGGCAGAAATATAAAGATATGGCTAAACCCACCTACCACCCTATCGATCCACGGCTTGCGCATCCCGTCTCTCTGGCCGGCGTAGTGCCCACCCGCCCGCTCGTTTCGTCGGTTGGCTTAGGCATACGGAGTTCATTACCAATCTAAGATCGGACCGGATTGAGGGTTATGGTAGCAGGTTCAGTAGAACACAGGGGGGACCTGCCCGATCCCCGGCTTACGTATCCTGCCCCTCTGGCCGGCTGAGCTCCCGCACGCTCGTTACGTGGGTTGACTTAGGCATACGGAGTTCATTCCCAATCTAAGCATACGGAGTTCATTCCCAATGTAAGATCTGACCAGACTGAGGATTGCAGGTGGACATGCTGGGCTGAGGCATGTGCTGCTGTCGTATTTTTTTTCGCCCCAGGCACCATCGTCGGAGCATCATCGGAGTACCTGACCGACGGCATTGGCGTTTCGGCAATTGGGGGCGGTGGGGGTTAGCGCACATGGTGTGCGATGGGTGCTGGTACTTGGCCCTTATATTGGTCCCCTATCCCTCATCAAACCTCGAGAACTCACACCCCCTTAAAGAGCATTTGAGATTTTATAGGTTTGCTACCGGTAGCCATTAAAGTGTCTAAAATAGGGACACTTTTTTCAAATGGTCACAAAATCCTGTACACTTCGAGTTTTTAGCTGAATTTTTTTATGCATGCCAAAAAAAATACATGGATCACGTCTACCAAGTTTGGGGCCAAAACACCTTCTTAAAAAATTTTAAGAAAATCCCGAACCATAAAACGTTTCAAAAATCATGAAAAATAAAAAATGAGTCATCTTGCCATGAACTTCACATGACGGCTTAAGGGACCATTGTATGAATTTACAAGCTATAAAAATGGCTTTGGCATGGTGGAAATATGAAGATGTGCCTAAACCCACCTACCACCCTATCGATCCATGGCTTCCGCATCCCGCCTCTCTGGCCAGCGTAGTGCCCATCCGCCCGCTCGTTTCGTCGGTTGGCTTAGGCATACAGAGTTCATTTCTAGTCTAAGATCAAACCAGACTGAGGGTTGTGGTAGTAGGATCGGCGGCACGCAAGGGGGGACCCAGTCGATCCCCGACTTGTGCATCCTGCCCCTCTGGCCGGCTGAGCGCACACACGCTCGTTTCGTGGGTTGACTTAGGCATACAGAGTTCATTCCCAGTCTAAGCATACAGAGTTCATTCCCAGTGTAAGATTGGACTGGATCAAGGGTTACGGGTGCACATGCTAGGCTCGGGCATGTGCTGGTGACGCATTTTTTTTCGCCCGGGGCACCATCGTCGGAGAACCTGACCGACGACATTGGGCTTCTGACGATTGGGGGTGGGGGGTGTGTGCACATGATGGGCGATGGGTGCTGGTACTTGGCCCTTATATTGGCCCCTTATCCCTCATCAAACCTCAATAACTCACACCCCCTTAAAGAGCATTTGAGATTTTACAGGTTTGCTGCCAGTAGCCATTAAAGTGTCTGAAATGGGGACACTTTTTTCAAATGGTCACAAAATCCTGTACACTTTGAGTTTCTAGCTGAATTTTTTGGTTCGTGCCAACATAAATACAAGAATCACTTCTACCAAGTTTGGGGTGAAAACTCCAAAAAAAATTTTAAAAAAATCTCGAACCGTAGAAAGTTTCGAAAATCATGAAAAATAGAAAACGAGTCGTCTTGCCATCAAACTTCACATGAAGGCTTAAGGGACCATTGTATGAATTTACAAGCCATAGAAATGGCATTGGCATGATAGAAATATGAAGAGGTGCCTAAACCCACCTACCACCCGATCGATCCACGGCTTGCGCATCCCGCCTCACTGGCCGGCGTGGTCCATCCACCCGCTCGTTTCGTCGATTGGCTTAGGCATACGAAGATCATTCCCAATCTAAGATCAGACAGAACTGAGTGTTGCAGTAGCAAGATCGGTGGCACACAGGGGGGGATCAGTCGATCCCCGGCTTGTGCATCCTGCCCCTCTGGCCGGCTAAGTGCCCGCATGCTTGTTTCGTGGGTTGACTTAGGCATACGGAGTTCATTCCCAGTCTAAGAATACAGAGTTCATTCCTAGTGTAAGATTGGACTGGACCGAGGGTTGCGGGTGCACATGCTTGGCTCGGGCATGTGTTGGTGCCGCATTTTTTTTCGCCCGGGGCACCATCGCCAAAGCATCGTTGGAGAACCTGACCGGCGGCATTGGGGTTCCGACAATTGGGGCGGTGGGGGGTGTGCGCACATGGTGTGCGATGGGTGCTGGTACTTGGACCTTATATTGGTCCCCTATCCCTCATCAAACCTCGAGAACTCACACCCCCTTAAAAAGCATTTGAGATTTTATAGGTTTGCTACCAGTAGCCATTAAAGTGTCTGAAATAGGGACACTTTTTTCAAATGGTCACAAAATCCTGTACACTTCAAGTTTTTAGCTGAATTTTTTTGTGCATGCCAACAAAAATACAAGGATCACGTCTACCTAGTTTGGGGTCAAAACTCCTTCTGAAAAAATTTTTAAAAAATCCCGAACCGTAAAAAGTTTTAAAAATCATGAAAAAGAGAAAACGAGTCGTCTTGCCATTAAACTTCACATGAAGGCTTAAGGGACCATTGTATGAATTTACAAGCCATAAAAATGGCATTGGCATGGCAAAAATATAAAGATATGCCTAAACCCACCTACCACCCTATCGATCCACGACTTGCGCATCCCGCCTCTCTGGCCGGTGTAGTGCCCGCCCGCCCGCTCGTTTCGTCGATTGGCGTAGGCATACGGAGTTCATTCCCAATCTAAGATCGGACTGGATTGAGGGTTACGGTAGCAGGTTCGGTAGCACACAGGGGGGACCTGCCCGATCCCCGGCTTGCGTATCCTGCCCCTCTGGTCGGCTGAGCTCCCGTACGCTCATTACGTGGGTTGACTTAGGCATACGGAGTTCATTCCCAATCTAAGCATACGGAGTTCATTCCCAATGTAAGATCTGATCGAACTGAGGGTTACGGGTGGACATGCTAGGCTCAGGCATGTGCTGCTGTCATTTTTTTTTTTCACCCCGGGCACCATCGTCGGAGCATCGTCGGAGAACCTGACCGACGGCATTGGCGTTTCGACGATTGGGGACGGTGGGGGTGTGCGCACATGGTGTGCGATGGGTGCTGGTACTTGGCCCTTATATTGGTCCCCTATCCCTCATCAAACCTCAAGAACTCACACCCCCTTAAAGAGCATTTGAGATTTTATAGGTTTGCTACCGGTAGCAATTAAAGTGTCTAAAATAGGGACACTTTTTTCAAATGGTCACAAAATCCTGTACACTTCGAGTTTTTAGCTGAATTTTTTTGTGCATGCCAGAAAAAATACATGGATCACGTCTACCAAGTTTAAGGCCAAAACTCCTTCTGAAAAAATTTAAAAAAAATCCCGAACCGTAAAACATTTCGAAAATCATGAAAAATAGAAAACGAGTCATCTTGCCATGAAACTTTACATGAAGGCTTAAGGGACCATTGTATGAATTTACAAGCCATAAAAATGGCATTGGCATGGTAGAAATATGGAGATGTGCCTAAACCCACCGACCACCCTATCGATCCACGGCTTACGCATCCTGCCTCTCTGGCCGGCGTAGTGCCCGCCCGTCCGCTCGTTTCATCGGTTGGCTTAGGCATACTGAGCTCATTCACAGTCTAAGATCGGACCAGATCCAGGGTTGTGGCAGTAGGATCAACAGCATGCAAAGGGGGACCCGACCAATCCCCGACTTGCGCATCCTGCCCCTCTGGCCGGCTGAGCACCCGCACACTCGTTTCGTGGGTTGACTTAGGCATACGGAGTTCATTCTGAGTCTAAGCATACGGAGTTCATTCCCAGTGTAAGATCGGACCAGATCGAGGGTTGCGGGTGCACATGCTGGGCTCGGGCATGTGCTGGTGCCGTATTTGTTTTTGCCTGGGACACCATCATCGGAGCATCGCTGGAGAACCTGATCGGCGGCATTAGGGGTTTCGGTGTTGGGGGGGCAGGGGGTTTATGCGCACATGATGTGCAGTGGGTGCTGGTACTTGGCCCTTATATTGGCCCCCTATCCCTCATCAAACCTCGATAACTCACACCCTCTTAAAGAGCATTTGAGATTTTACAGGTTTGCTGCCAGTAGCTATTAAAGTGTCTGAATTAGGGACACTTTTTTCGAATGGTCACAAAATCCTGTACACTTTGAGTTTTTAGCTGAATGTTTTTATGCATGCCAACAAAAATACAAGGATCATGTCTACCAAGCTTGGGGCCAAAACTCTTTCTGAAAAAATTTGAAAAAAATTCAGAATCGTAAAAAGTTTCAAAAATCATGAAAAATAGAAAACGAGTCGTCTTGCCATGAAACTTCACATGAAGGCTTAAGGGACCATTGTATGAATTTACAAGCCATAAAAATGGCATTGGCATGGTAGAAATATGAAGATGTACCTAAACCCACCTACCACCCTATCGATCCATGGATTGCGCATCCCGCCTCTCTGGCCGGAGTAGTGCCCGCCCGCCCGCTCATTTTTTCGGTTGGCTTAGGCATACGGAGTTCATTCCCAGTCTAAGATTAGATCGGATCGAGGGTTACTGTAGTAGGATCGGTAGCATGCAGAGGGGGACCCGGTCGATCCTCGGCTTGGGCATCCTGCCCCTCTGGTCGGCTGAGCAACCGCACGCTCATTCCGTGGGTTGACTTAGGCATATGGAGTTCATTCCCAGTCTAAGCATACGGAGTTCATTCCCAGTGTAAGATCAGATCAGATTGAGGGTTGTAGGTGCACATACTGGGCTCGGGCATGTTCTGGTGTGGCCCCTATATTGGCCCCCTATCCCTCATCAAACCTCGAGAACTCACACCCCCTTAAAGAGCATTTGAGATTTTACAGGTTTACTGTCAGTAGCAATTAAAGTGTCTGAAATGGGGACACTTTTTTCAAATGGTCACAAAATCCTGTACACTTCGAGTTTTTAGCTGAATTTTTTTGTGCATGCCAACAAAAATACAAGGATCACGTCTACCAAGTTTGGGGCCAAAACTCCTTCTGAAAAAATTTTAGAAAAAAATCGAACCATAAAAGGTTTTAAAAATCGTAAAAAATAGAAAACAAGTCATCTTGCGATGAAACTTCACATGAAGGCTTATGGGACCATTGTAGTGCCTGCCCGTCCGCTCGTTTCGTCGGTTGGCTTAGGCATATAGAGTTCATTCCCAGTCTAAGATTGAATCAATTGAGGGTTATGACAGCAGGATGACAGCACGCAAGGGGGGACTCGACCGATCCTCGGCTTGCGCATCCTGCCCCTCTGGCCGGCTGAGCGCCCGCACGCTCATTTCGTGGGTTGACTTAGGCATACGGAGTTCATTCCCAATCTAACAATACAGATTTCATTCCCAGTGTAAGATCATACTGGACCAAAGGTTGCGGGTGCACATGCTGGGCTCAGGCATGTGCTAGTGCTGCATTTTTTTCACTCGGGGCACCGTGGCCGGAGCATCGTCGGAGAACCTGACCGACGGCATTGGGGTTCCGGTGATTGGGGGGGCGGGGGGCGCTGTGCACACATGATGTGTGATGGGTGCTGGTACTTGGCCCTTATATTGGCCCCCTATCCCTTATCAAACCTCCAGAACTCACACCCCCTTAAAGAGCATTTGAGATTTTACAGGTTTGCCGCCAGTAGCCATTAAAGTGTCTGAAATGGGGACACTTTTTCCAATGGTCACAAAATCCTGTACACCTCGAGTTTTTAGCTGAATTTTTTTGTGCATGCCAACAAAAATACAAGGATCACGTCTACCAAGTTTGGGGCCAAAACTCCTTTTGAAAAAATTTTAAAAAAATCATGAACCTAAAAAGTTTCAAAAATCGTGAAAAATAAAAAACGAGTCGTCTTGCCATTAAAGTTCACATGAAGGCTTAAGGGACCATTGTATGAATTTACAAGCCATAAAAATGGCATTTGCAAGGCAGAAATATGAGGATGTGCCTAAACCCACCTACGACCCTATCGATCCACGGCTTGCGCATCCCGCCTCTCTGGCTGACGTAGTGCGCGCCCGCCCGCTCGTTTCGTCGGTTGGCTTAGGCATACGGACATCATTCCTAGTCTAAGATTGAATCAGACTGAGGGTTGAGGTAGTAGGATAGGTAGCATGCAAGAGGGACCTGGCCGATCCCTGGCTTGCGCATCCTGCCCCTCTGGCCGGCTGAGCACCCGCACGCTCTTTTCATGGGTTGACTTAGGCATACGAGGTTCATTCCCAGTCCAAGCATACGGAGTTCATTCCCAGTGTAAGATCGAACCGGACCGAGGGTTACGGGTGCACATGCTGGGCTCAAGCATGTGCTGGTGCTGCATTTTTTTTCACCCAAGGCACCATCGCCGGAGCATCACTGGAGAACCTGATCGACGGCATTGGGGTTCCGACGATTGGGGGGGAAGGAGGGTGTGTGGACATGATGTGTGATGGGCACTGGCACTTGGCCATTATATTGGCCCCCTATCCCTCATCAAACCTCCAGAACTCACACCCCCTTAAAGAGCATTTGAGATTTTACAGGTTTGCTGCCAGTAGCCATTAAAGTGTCTGAAATGGGGACGCTTTTTTCAAATGGTCACAAAATCCTGTACACTTCGAGTTTTTAGCTGAATTTTTTTTTTGCATGCCAAAAAAAATACAAGGATCACATCTACCAAGTTTGGAGCCAAAAATCCTTCTGAAAAAATTCTAAAAAAATCCTAAACCGTAAAAATTTCAAAAATCATGGAAAATAGAAAACGAGTCATCTTGCCATGAAACTTCACATGACGGCTTAAGGGACCATTGTATGAATTTACAAGCCATAAAAATGGCATTGGCATGGCAGAAATAGGAAGATGTACTTAAACCCACCTACCACCCTATCGATCCATGGCTTGCGCATCCTGCCTGTCTGACCGACGTAGTGCCCACCCGTCCGCTCATTTCATCGGTTGGCTTAGGCATACGGAGTTCATTCCAAGTCTAAGATCAGACCGGACTGAGGTTTGCAACAGCAAGATTGGCAGCACATAAGGGGGGACCCGATTGATCCTTGGCTTGGTCATCTACCCCTCTGGCCGGGCTGAGTGTCTGCACGCTCGTTTCGTGGGTTGACTTAGGCATACGGAGTTCATTCCCAGTCTAAGCATACAGAGTTCATTCCCACTGTAAGATTAGACTAGATTGAAGGTTGCGGGTGCACATGCTGGGCTCGAGCATGTGCTGGTGCCACATTTTTTTTTGCCCGGGGCACCATCATCGGAGCATCGTCGGAGAACCTGTCCGGCGGCATTGGGGTTCCGGCGATTGAGGGGGCGGGGGTTGTGCGCACATGATGTGTGATGGGTGCTGGCATTTGGCCCTTATATTGGCCCACTATCCCTCATCAAACCTTGAGAACTCACACCTCCTTAAAGATCATTTGAGATTTTATAGGTTTGCTGCTAGTAGCTATTAAAGTGTCTGAAATAGGGACACTTTTTTCAAATGTCACAAAATCTCGTACACTTCAAGTTTTTTGCTGAATTTTTTTGTGCATGCCAACAAAAATACAAGGATCATGTCTACCGACTATGGGGACAAAACTCCTTCTGAAAAAATTTTAAAAAAATCCCAAACTGTAAAAAGTTTCTAAAATCGTGAAAAATAGAAAATGAGTCATCTTGCCATGAAACTTCACATGAAGGCTTAAGGGACCACTGTATGAACTTACAAGCCATAAAAATGGCATTGGCACAGTAGAAATATGAAGATGTGCCTAAACCCACCTACCACCTTATTGATCCACGGCTTGTGCATCCCGTCTCTCTAGCCGGCGTAGTGCCCGTTCGCCCGCTCGTTTCGTCGGTTGGCTTAGGCATAGGAGTTCATTCCTGATCTATAATCATACCAGATTGAGGGTTGTGGTAGCAGGATCGACAGCACATAGGGGAGGACCCAATCGATCCTCAGCTTGCGCATCTTACCCCTCTGGCCGGCTGAGCGCCTGCATGCTCATTTTGTGGCTTGACTTAGGCATACGGAGTTCATTCCCAGTCTAAGCATATGGAGTTCATTCCCAATGTAAGATCAGACTAGACCAAGGGTTGCAGGTGCACATGCTGGGCTCATGCATGAGCTGGTGCCGCATTTTTTTTTACCCTGGGCTCGTTTCGTCGATTGGCATAGGCATACGAAGTTCATTCCCAGTCTAGGATCAGACCAGACCAAGGGTTGCGATAGCAGGATCGACAACACGTAGGGGGACCTAGTGGATCCCCAGGTTACGTATCTTGCCCCTCTGGTCAACTGAGAGCCCATACGTTCGTTTCGTGGGTTGACTTAGGCATACGAAGTTCATTCCCAGTCTAAGCATACGGAGTTCATTCCCAGTGTAAGATCGGACCAGAACGAGGGTTACGGGTGCACATGTTGGGCTCGGGCATGAACTGGTGCTGCATTTTTTTTTCGCCCGGGGCACCATCACGGAGCATCGCCAGAGAACCTGACCGGCGGCATTGGGGTTCCGACGATTGGGGGGGCGGGGGGTGTGCGCACATGATGTACGATGGGTGCTGATACTTGGCCCTTATATTGGCCCCCTATCCCTCATCAAACCTAGAGAATTCACACCCCTTTAAAGAGAATTTGAGATTTTACAGGTTTCCTACCAGTAGCCATTAAAGTGTCTGAAATGGGGACACTTTTTTCAAATGGTCACAAAATCCTGTACACTTCGAGTTTTTAGCTGAATTTTTTTGTGCATGCCAACAAAAATACAAGGATCACGTCTACCAAGTTTGGGGCCAAAAATCTTTCTAAAAAAATTTTAAAAAATCTTAAACCATAAAAAGTTTCAAAAATCATGAAAAATAGAAAATGAGTCGTCTTGCCATGAAACTTCACATGAAGGCTTAAGGGACCATTGTATGAATTTACAAGCCATAAAAAAGGCATTGGCATGGTGGAAATATGAAGATGAGCCTAAACCCACCTACCACCCTATCTATCCACGGCTTGCGCATCCCGCCTTTCTGGCCGATGTAGTGCCCGCCCGCCTGCTCATTTCATCGGTTGGGTTAGGCGTACGGAGTTCATTCTCCATCTAAGATCGGATCAGATTGAGGGTTACGGTAGCAGGATTGACAGCACGTAAGGGGGACCCGATCGATCCTCGGCTTATGCATCCTGCCCCTCTGGCCAGTCGAGCGCCCGTATGCTTGTTTCGTAGGTTGACTTAGGCATACAGAGTTCATTCCTAGTCTAGGCATACGGAGTTCATTCCCAGTGTAAGATCGGACCGGATCGAGGGTTGTGGGTGCACATGCTGGGCTTGGGCATGTGCTGGTGCCACATTTTTTTTTTGCCCAGGGCACCATTGCCAGAGCATTGTCGGAGAACCTAACGGACGACATTGGGGTTCTGGTGATTAGGGGGCGGGGTGGTGTGCGCACATGATGTGCGATGGGTGCTGGTACTTGGCCCTTATATTGGCCCCCTATCCCTCATCAAACCTCGAGAACTCACACCCCCTTAAAGAGCATTTAAGATTTTACAGGTTTGATGCCAGTAGCAATTAAAGTGTCTGAAATGGGGATACTTTTTTCAAATGGTCACAAAATCCTGTACACTTTAAGATTTTAGCTGAATTTTTTTTGTGCATGCCAACAAAAATACAAGCATCACGTCTACCAAGTTTGGGGCCAAAACTCCTTCTGAAAAAATTCTAAAAAATCTCGAACCATAAAAAGTTTTAAAATTCATGAAAAATAGAAAACGAGTCATCTTGCCATGAAACTTCACATGAAGGCTTAAGGGAGCATTGTATGAATTTACAACCCACCTACCACCTTATCGACCCATAGCTTGCGCATCCCGCCTCTCTGGCTGATGTAGTGCCCGCCCGGCTGTTCATTTCATCGGTTGGCTTAGGGATATGGAGTTCATTCCTAGTCTAAGATCAGACTGGACCAAGGGTTGCAACAGCAGGATCGGTAGCACCTAGGGGAGGACCCGATCGATATTCGGCTTGCGCATTCTATCTCTCTGGCCGGCTGAGCGCCCGCACGTTCATTTCGTGGGTTAACTTCGGCATACGGAGTTCATTCTCAGTGTAGACTGGATCGGACTGAGGGTTACGAGTGCACATGTTAGGCTCGGGCATGTGCTAGTGCCACATTTTTTTTTCACTCAGGGCACCATTGCCAGAGTATCACCAAAAAACCTGACCGACGGCATTGGGGTTTCGGTGATTGGGGGGCGGGGGGTGTGCGCACATGATGTGCGATGGGTGCTAGTACTTGGCCCTTATATTGGCCCCCTATCCCTCATCAAACCTCGAGAACTCACACCCCCTTAAAGAGCATTTGAGATTTTACTGGTTTAATGCCAATAGCCATTAAAGTGTCTGAAATGAGGACACTTTTGTCAAATGGTCACAAAATCCTGTACACTTTGAGTTTTTAGCTGAATTTTTTTATGCATGCCAACAAAAATACAAGCATCATGTCTACCAAGTTTGGGGCCAAAACTCCTTCTGAAAAAATTTTTAAAAAATCTTGAACCATAAAAAGTTTTAAAAATCGTGAAAATAGAAAACGAGTCGTCTTGCCGTGAAACTTCACATGAAGGCTTAAGGGACCATTGTATGAATTTACAACTCACCTACCACCCTATTGATCCATGGGTTGCGCATCCCATCTCTCTGGCCGACGTAGTGCCTGCCCGTCCACTCGTTTCGTCGGTTGGCTTAGGCATATGGAGTTCATTCCCAGTCTAAGATCAGACCGGACTGAAGGTTGTGGCAGCAGGATCGGCAGCACGCAGGGGAAGACCCGATTGATCCTCGTCTTATGCATCCTACCCCTCGGCCAGCTGAGCACCCGCACGCTCATTTCGTGGGTTGACTTAGGCATACGGAGTTCATTCCTAGTCTAAGCATATGGAGTTCATTCCCAGTGTAAAATCGAATCGGACCGAGGATTACGGGTGCACATGCTGGGCTCGGGCATGTTCTGGTGCGCACACGATGTCCGATGGTTGCTGGTACTTGGCCCTTATATTGTCCCATATCCCTCATCAAACCTTGAGAACTCACACCCCCTTAAAGAGCATTTGAGATTTTACAGGTTTGCTGCCAGTAGCCATTAAAGTGTCTGAAATGGGGACACTTTTTTCAAATTGTCACAGAATCCTATACACTTCGAGTTCTTAGCTGAATTTTTTTGTGCATGCCAAAAAAAATACAAGGATCACATCTACCAAGTCTGGGGCTAAAACTCCTTCTGAAAAAATTTTAAAAAAAATCTCGAACCGTAAAAAGTTTTAAAAATCGTGAAAAATAGAAAATGAGTCGTCTTGCCATGAAACTTCACATGAAGACTTAAGGGACCCGTTGTATGAATTTACAAGCCATAAAAATGGCTTTGGCATGGCAGAAATATGAAGATGTGCCTAAACCCACCTACCACCCTATCGATCCACGGCTTGCGCATCCCGCCTCGCTAGCCGGCGTAGTGCCCGCCCGCCCGCTCGTTTCGTCAGTTGGCTTAGGCATATGGAGTTCATTCCCAATCTAAGATAAGACCAGACTGAGGGTTGCAGTAGTAGGATTGGTAGCATGTGAGGGGGGACTCGATTGATCCCCGACTTGCGCATCCTGCCCCTCTGGCCAGCTAAGCGCCCGCACACTCATTTCGTGGGTTTACTTAGCATACAGTGTTCATTCGCAATCTAAGCATACGAAGTTCATTCCTAGTGTAAGATCGGACCGGACCGATGCTTACGGGTGCACATACTGGGCTCAGGCATGTTCTGGTGCCCCATTTTTTTTCGCCCGGGGCACCATCGTCGGAGCATCGCCAGGGAACCTAACCGGCGGCATTGGGGGGGTGTGCGCACATGATGTGCGATGGGTGCTGGTACTTGGCCCTTATATTGGCCCCCTATCCCTCATCAAACCTCGAGAACTCACACCCCCTTAAAGAGCATTTGAGATTTTACACGTTTGTTGCCAGTAGCCATTAAAGTGTCTAAAATGGGGACACTTTTTTCAAATGTGCATGCCAACAAAAATACAAGAATCACGTCTACCAAGTTTGGGGCCAAAACTCCTTCTGAAAGAATTTTAAAAAAATCTCAAACCGTAAAAAGTTTTAAAAATCGTGAAAAATAGAAAACGAGTCATCTTGCCATGAAACTTCACATGAAGGCTTAAGGGACCATTGTATGAATTTACAAGCCATAAAAATGGCATTGGCATGGTAGAAATATGAAGATGTGCCTAAACTCACCTACCACCCTATCGATCCACGGCTTGCGCATCCCGCCTCTCTGGCCGACGTAGTGCCCGTCGTTCCGCTCGTTCCGTCGGTTGGCTTAGGCATACGGAGTTCATTCCCAGTCTAAGATCAGACCAGACTGAAGGTTGCAGTAGCAGGATCGACAGCACACAGGGAGGGACCCGACTGATCCCCGGCTTGCGCATCCTGCTCCTCTGGTCGACTTAGCGCCCACATGCTTGTTTCGTGGGTTGACTTAGGCATACGGAGTTCATTCCCAGTGGATGATCGAAACAAATCTTCGGATGTTTGGATCTTGCAAGTTTGCCAGGGCATACGTCCAGCATCATCTCGAGTGTAAGAATGACGCTGGTACTCAAGTAGCGTGTGCTCACATGATGTCGACAGGGAGGCAATGGCTATCCTCAGGCCTCGTCCACCCCCTTGCTTGCAGATTTTTACCGACAAGCCTATCCATTCTAGCGGAATGAACTCGTGCCTAAACCCACCTGCCAAACGATCGGCTGCGCACACGACTCTCAGATGGCCGAGTAGGCTACGGTTACCGATAGTCGGTTGGCTTAGGCAACGGTCGTTCATCTAGTCTACAATGACAGGCCATTTTTACGACATTTAGGTCTAAGCACGCAGGGGGGACCTGGTCGATCCTCGGCTTGTGCATCTTGCCCCTCTAGCCGGCTGAGTGCCCGCACGCCTGTTTCATGGGTTGACTTAGGCATATGGAGTTCATCCTCAGTGTAAGATCGGATCGGACCGAGGGTTACGAGTGCACATGCTAGGCTCGGGCATGTGCTGGTGTCATATTTTTTTTCGCTTGGGGCACCATCGCCGGAGCATCGTCAGAGAACCTAACTGACAGCGTTGAGGTTCCGACGATTGGGGGTGGGGGGTGTGCACACATGATGTGCGATGGGTGCTGGCACTTGGCCCTTATATTGGCCCCTTATGCCTCAACAAACCTCCAAAACTCACACCCCCTTAAAGATCATTTGAGATTTTACAGGTTTGCTGCCAGTACGCATAAAAATGGCATTAGCATGGCAGAAATATGAAGATGTGCCTAAACCCACCTACCATCCTATCGATCCACGGCTTGCGCATCCAGCCTCTCTGGCCAGCGTAGTGCTCGCCCGCCCACTCGTTTTGTCAGTTGGTTTAGACATACAGAGTTCATTCCAGTCTAAGATGGACCAGACTGAGGGTTGAGGTAGCAGGGGGACCTAGCCGATCCCCGGCTTGCGCATCCTGCTCTCTGGTCGGCTGAGCGCCCGCGCTCATTTTGTGTGTTGACTTAGTTTACGGAGTTTATTCCCAGTCTAAACAAATAGAGTTCATTCCCAGTGTAAGATCAGATCGGATCGAGGGTTGCGGATGCACATGCTAGGCTTGGCATGGGCTGGTGACGTATTTTTTTTTTGCCTGGGGCACCATCGTCTGGGAACCTGATCGGTGGCATTTGGGTTCCGACGATTGGGGGGGCAGGGGGTCTGCGCACATGATGTGCGATGGGTGCTAGTACTTGGCCCTTATATTGGCCCCCTATCCCTATTCAAACCTCAAGAACTCACACCCCCTTAAAGAGCATTTGAGATTTTATAGGTTTGCTGCCAGTAGCCATTAAACTATCTGAAATGGGGACACTTTTTGGAAATGGTCACAAAATCTTGTACACTTCGAGTTTTTAGCTAAATTTTTTTGTGCATACCAAAAAAAATACAAGGATCATGCCTACCAAGTTTGGGGCCAAAACTTGTTTTGAAAAAATTTTAAAAAAATCCTGAATTGTAAAAAGTTTCAAAAATCTTGAAAACTAGAAAACGAGTCGTCTTGCCATGAAACTTCACAGGAAGGCTTAAGGGACCATTGTATGAATTTACAAGCCATAAAAATGGCATTGGTAGAGCAAAAATATGAAGATGTGCCTAAACCCACCTACCACCCTATCGATCCACAGCTTACGCATATTGCCTCTCTGGCCGATGTAGTGCCCGCCCGCCCGCTCGTTTTGTCAGTTGCCTTAGGCATACAGAGTTCATTCCCAGTCTAAGATCAGACTGAACTGAGGGTTCCAGCAGTAGGATCGGTAGCACGTAGGGGGGACTCGATCGATCACTGACTTGTGCAACCTGTCCCTCTGGCCGACAGAACGCCCGCACGCCTGTTTCATGGGTTGACTTAGGCATACGGAGTTCATCCCCAGTGTAAGATCGGATCGGACCGAGGGTTACGGGTGCACATGCTGGGCTCGAGCATGTGCTGGTGCCGTATTTTTTTTCAGCCTGGGGCACCATCACCGGAGCATCACCGGACAACCTGACCGACGGCATTGGTGTTCCGACGATTAGGGGTTGGGGGGGTGTGCGCACATGATGTACGATGGGTGCTGGCACTTGCCCTTATATGGTCCCCTATCCCTCATCAAACCTCGAGAATTCCACACCCCCTTAAAGAGCATTTGAGATTTTACAGGTTGCTGCCAGTAGCCATTAAAGTGTCTAAAATGGGGACACTTTTTTCAAAATGGTCACAAAATCTTGTACACTTCGAGTTTTTGGCTGAATTTTTTGTGCATGCCAACAAAAATACAAGGATCATGTCTACCAAGTTTGGGGCCAAAAATCCTTCTGAAAAAATTTAAAAAAAATCCTGAACCGTAAAAAGTTTCAAAAATCGTGAAAAATAGAAAATGAGTCGTCCTACTAAAAAACTTCACATGAAGCCTTAAGGGACCATTGTATGAATTTACAAGCCATAAAAATGGCATTGGAAGGGTAGAAATATGAAGATGTGCCTAAACCCACCTACCACCCTATCGATCCACGGCTTGCGCATCCTGCCTCTCTGGCCAACGTATTGCCCGCCTGCCCGCTCGTTTCGTCGGTTAGCTTAGGCATACAGAGTTCATTCCCAGTCTAAGCATAGGGAGTTCATTCCCAGTGTAAGGTTGGATCAGACCGAGGGTTGCAGGTGCACATGCTGGCCTCGAGCATGTGCTGGTGTCGTATTTTTTTTTCGCCCGGGGCACCATCGCCGGAGCATCGTCAGAGAACTTGACCGGCGACATTGGGGTTCCGGCGATTGGGGTGGGTGGGGGGTGTGCGCACATGATGTGCGATCGGTGCTGGCACTTGGCCCTTATATTGGCCCCCTACCCCTCATCAAACCTCTAGAACTCATACCCCCTTAAAGAGCATTTGAGATTTTACAGGTTTGCTGCCAGTAGCCATTAAAATGTCTGAAATGGGGACACTTTTTTCAAATGGTCACAAAATCCTGGTACACTTCGAGTTTTAGTTAAATTTTTTTGTGCATGCCAACAAAAATACAAGGATCATGCCTACCAAGTTTGGGGCCATAAAAAGTTTCAAAAATCGTGAAAAATAGAAAATGAGTCGTCTTGCCATGAAACTTCACATGAAGGCTTAGGGGACTATTGTATGAATTTACAAGCCATAAAAATGGCATTGGCACAGTAGAAATATGAAGATGTACCTAAGCCCACCTACCACCCTGTTGATCGATGGCTTACGCAGCCCGCCTCTCTGGTCGACGTAGTGCCCACCCGCTCGTTCCGTCGGTTGGCTTAGGCATACGGAGTTCATTCGTAGTCTAAGATAAGACCAGACCAAGGGTTGCGGCAGCAGGATGGGCAGCATGCGGGGGGGGACCCGATCGATCCCTGACTTGTGCATCCTGCCCCTCTGGTCGGTTGAGCACCCGGACGCTCGTTTCGTGGGTTGACTTAGGAATGCGGAGTTCATTCCCAGTCTAAGCATACGGAGTTCATTCCCAGTGTAAGATCAGACTGGATCGAGGGTTGTGGGTGCACATGCTAGGCTCGGGCATGTACTGGTGCAGCATTTTTTTTCGCTCGGGACATAATCGCCGGAGCATACCGGAGAACCGACCGGCGGCATTAGGGTTTCGATTAATGGGGGTGGGGGGTGTGTGCGCACATGATGTGCGATGGGTGCTGGTACTTGGCCCTTATATTAGCCCCTTATCCCTCATCAAACCTTAAGAACTCACACCCCTTTAAGGAGCATTTGAGATTTTACTGGGTTGCTGCCAGAAGCCATTAAAGTTGGATCACGTCTGCCAAGTTTGGGGCCAAAACTCCTTCTGAAAATATTTTAAAAAAATCTCCAACCGTAAAAAGTTTCAAAAATCATGAATAATAGAAAACGAGTCGTCTTGCCATGAAACTTCACATGAAGGCTTAAGGGACCATTGTATGAATTTACAAGCCATAAAAATGGCATTGGAATGGTAGAAATATGAAGACGTGCCCAAACCCACCAACCACCCTATCGATCCACGGCTTGCGCATCTCGCCTCTCTGGCCGACATAGTGCCCGCCCGCCCGCTCGTTTCGTTGGTTGGCTTAGGCATACGGGGTTCATTCCCAGTCTAAGATCAGACCAAACCGAGGGTTACGGTAGCACGTTCGGCATCACGTGGGGGGGAGCCGGTAAATCCCCGGCTTGCGCATCCTGCCCCTCTGGCCGACTGAGCTCTCGCACGCTCATTTCGTGGGTTGAATTAGGCATACGGAGTTCATTCCCAGTCTAAGCATACGAAGTTCATTCCCAGCGTAAGATCAGACCGGATCGAGGGTTACAGGTGCACATGCTGGGCTCAGGAGTGTGCTTGTGCGGCATTTTTTTTTCGCCCAAGGCACCATCGCTGGAGCATTGCTGGAGAACCTGACCGGCAGCATTGGGGTTCCGGTGATTGGGGTGCGTGGGGGGTGTGCGCACATGATGTATGATGGGTGGTGGTACTTGACCCTTATAATGGCCCTCTATCCCTCATCAAACCTCAAGAACTCACACCCCCTTAGAGAGCATTTGAGATTTTACAGGTTTGCTGCCAGTAGCAAATAAAGTGTCTGGAATGGGGACGCTTTTTTCAAATTGTCACAAAATCCTATACACTTCAACTTTTTAGCTGAATTTTTTTGTGCATGCCAACAAAAATACAAGGATCACGTCTACAATGTTTGGGGCCAAAACTCCATTTGAAAAAAATTTTAAAAAATCCCGAACCGTAAAAAGTTTCAAAAATCGTAAAAAATAGAAAACGAGTCGTCTTGCCATGAAACTTAACGTGAAGGCTTAAAGGACCATTGTGTGAATTTACAAGCCATAAAAATGGCATTGGCAAGGCAGAAATATGAAGATGTGCCTAAACCCACCTACCACCCTATCGATCCACGGCTTGTGCATCCCGCCTCTCTGGCCGACGTAGTGCTCACCCGCTCGCTCGTTTCATCGGTTGGCTTAGGCATACGTAGTTCATTCCCAATCTAAGATCAGACCAGATCGAGGGTTGCGGTAGCAGGATCGGCAGCACGCAGGGGGGACCCGATCGATCCCTGGCTTGCGCATCCTACCCCTCTAGTCGGCTGAGCGCTCGCACGCTCGTTTCGTGGGTTGACTTAGGCATACGGAGTTCATTCCCAGTCTAAGATCAGATCGGTCTGAGGGATGCGGGTGCACACGCTAGGCTCGGGCATGTGCTGGTGCCATAATTTTTTCGCCAGGGGCACCATCATCAGAGCATCACCGAAGAACCTGACCGGCGACATTGGGGTTTCGACGATTGGTGGGCGGGGCGGCTGTGCACACATGATGTGCGATGGGTGCTGGTGCTTGGCCATTATATTGGCCCCTTATCCCTCATCAAACCTCGAGAACTCACACCCCTTTAAAGAGCATTTGAGATTTTACAGGTTTGCTGCCAGTAGCCATTAAAGTGTCTGAAATGAGGACATTTTTTTCAAATGGTCACAAAATCCTGTACACTTCGAGATTTTAGCTGAATTTTTTTGTGCACACCAACAAAAATACAAGGATCACGCATAGCAATTAAAGTGTCTGAAATGGGGACACTTTTTTAAAATGGTCACAAAATCTTGTACACTTCGAGTTTTTAGCTGAATTTTTTTTTTGCATGCCAACAAAAACACAAGGATCATGTGTACCAAGTTTGGGGAGAAAACTCCTTCGAAAAAAATTTAAAAAAATCTCGAATCATAAAAAGTTTTGAAAATCATGAAAAATAGAAAACGAGTCATTTTGCCATGAAACTTCACATGAAGGCTTAAGGGACCATTGTATGAATTTACAAGCCATAAAAATGGCATTGGCATGGCAGAAATATGAAGATGTGTCTAAACCCACCTACCACCCTATTGATCCACGGCTTGCGTATCCCACCTCTCTGGCCGACATAGTACCCGCCCGCCCGCTCGTTACGTCGGTTGGCTTAGGCATACGGAGTTCATTCCCAGTCTAAGATCGGACCAGACCGAGGGTTGTCGCAGCAGGATCAGAAGCACGCAGGGGGGGACCCAGTGGATCCCCGGCTTGTGCATCCTGCCCCTCTGGCCGGTTGAGCAGCCGCACGCTCGTTTTATGGGTTGACTTAGGTAAATGGAGTTCATTCCCAGTGCAAGATCGAACCAGACCGAGAATTGCGGGTGCACATGCTGGGCTCGGGTATGTGCTGGTGCCACATTTCTTTTTCACTTGGGGGACCATTGCCGGAGCATCGCCGGAGCATCATCGAAGAACCTGACCGGCGGCGTTGGGGTTCTGACGATTGGGGGTGAGAGGGGGGTGTGCGCACATGATGTGTGATGGGTGCTGGTACTTGGCCCTTATATTGGCCCCCTATCCCTCATCAAACCTCGAGAACTCACACCCCCTTAAAAAGCATTTGAGATTTTACAGGTTTGCTGCCAATAGCCATTAAATTGTCTGAAAAGGGGACACTTTTTTGAAATGGTCACAAAATCCTGTACACTTCGAGTTTTTAGCTGAAATTTTTTGTGCATGCCAACAAAAATACAAGGATCACTTCTACCAAGTTTGGGGCCAAAACTCCTTCTGAAACAGTTTTAAAAAAATCTCAAACGTTAAAACGTTTAAAAAATCATGAGAAATAGAAAACGAGTCGTCTTGCCATGAAACTTCACATGAAGGCTTAAGGGACCATTATATGAATTTACAAGCCATAAAAATGGCATTGGCATGGCAGAAATATGAAGATGTGCCTAAACCCACCTACCACCCTATCGATCCATGGCTTGCGCATCCTGCCTCTCTGGCCAGCGTAGTGCCCGCTCGTTCGCTCGTTTCGTCGGTTGGCTTAGGCATACGGAGTTCATTCCCAGTCTAAGCATAGGGAGTTCATTCCCATTGTAAGATCGGATCAGACCGAGCGTTGCGAGTGCACATGCTGGGCTCGAGCATGTGCTGGTGCCATATTTTTTTTCGCCCGGAGCACCATCGCTTGGAGCATCGTCGGAGAACCTGATCGACGGCATTGGGGTTCCGATGATTGGGGTGGGCGGGGGGGGTGTGTGCACATGATGTGTGATGGGTGCTGGCACTTGGCCCTTATATTGGCCCCCTACACCTCATCAAACCTCTAGAACTCGTACCCCCTTAAAGAGCATTTGAGATTTTACAGGTTTACTGCCAGTAGCCATTAAAGTGTCTGAAATGGGGACACTTTTTTCAAATGATCACAAAATCTTGTACACTTCGAGTTTTTAGCTAATTTTTTTGTGCATGCCAACAAAAATAGAAGGATCATGCCTACCAAGTTTGGGGCCATAAAAAGTTTCAAAAATCGTGAAAAATAGAAAATGAGTCGTCTTGCCATGAAACTTCACATGAAGGCTTAAGGGACCATTGTATCAATTTACAAGCCATAAAAATGGATTTGGCATGGCAAAAATATGAAGATGTGCCTAAACCCACCAACCACCCTTCGATCCACGGCTTGCGCATCCCGCCTTTCTGGCCGGCGTAGTGCCTGCCTGCTTGTTTCGTCGGTTGGCTTAGGCATACGGAGTTCATTCCCAGTCTAAGATTAGATCAGACAGAGGGTTGCGGCAGCAGGATCGGCAGCATATAGGGGGGACCCGACCGATCCCTGACTTATGCATCCTGCCCGTCTGGTCGGTTGAGCACCCGGACGCTCGTTTCGTGGGTTGACTTAGGCATACAGACTTCATTCCCAGTCAAGCATATGGAGTTCATTCCCAGTGTAAGATCAGACCGGATCAAGGGTTGCGGGTGCACATGCTGGGCTTGGGCACGTGCTGGTGCAGCATTTTTTTTCGCTCGGGGCACCATCGCTGGAGCATCACCGGAGAACCTGACCGACGGCATTAAGGTTTCGATTATTAGGGGGCAGGGGGTGTGTGCGCACATGATGTGCGATGGGTGCTGGTACTTGGCCCTTATATTGGCCCCCTATCCCCCTCAAACCTCGAGAACTCACAACCCCTTAAAGAGCATTTGAGATTTTACAGGTTTGCTGCCAGTAGCCATTAAAGTGTCTGAAATGGGGACATTTTTTTCAAATGGTCACAAAATCCTGTACACTCGAGTTTTTAGCTAAATTTTTTTGTGCATGCTGAAAAAAAAACAAGGAGCAGGTCTACCTGGTTTAGGGCCAAAACTCCTTCTTAAAAAATTTTAAAAAAATCCCAAACCGTAAAAAGTTTTAAAAATCATGAAAAATAGAAAAAGAGTCGTCTTGCCATGAAACTTCACATGAAGGCTTAAGGGACCATTGTATGAATTTACAAGCCATAAAAATGGCATTGGCATGGTAGAAATATGATGATGTGCCTAAACCCACCTACCACCCTATCGATCCATGGCTTGCGCATCCTGCCTCTCTGGTCGGTGTACTGCCCGCCCGCCCGCTTGTTTCGTCGGTTGGCTTAGGCATACGGAGTTCATTCCCAGTCTAAGATCTGATCGAACCGAGGGTTATAGCAGCAAGATTGGTAGCACGCTAGGGGGGACCCGGCTGATCCCCGACTTGTGCATCCTGCCCCTTTGGCCGACTAAGAGCCCGCACGCTCGTTTCGTGAGTTGACTTAGGCATACAGAGTTGATTCCCAGTCTAAACATACAGAGTTCATTCCCAGTGTAACATCGGACCGGACCAAGGTTTACGGATGCACATGCTTGGATCAGGCATGTGCTGGTGCCACATTTTTTTTCGCTCGGGGCACCATCATCGGAGCATTGTCGGAGAACCTGACCAGCGGCATTGGGGTTCCAGCCATTGGGGGGCGGGGAGGGGTTTGCACACATGATGTGCGATGGGTGCTGGTACTTGGCCCTTATATTGGCCCCCTATCCCTCATCAAACCTCAAGAACTCACACCCCCTTAAAAAGCATTTGAGATTTTACAGGTTTGCTGCCAGTAGCCATTAAAGTGTCCGAAATGGGGACACCTTTTTGAAATGGTCACAAAATCTTGTTCACTTCGAGTTTTTAGCTGAATTTTTTTTTGCATGCCAAAAAAAATATAAGGATCACGTCTACAAAGTTTGGGGCCAAAACTCCTTCTGAAAAAATTTTAAAAAAATCTGGAACCGTAAAAAGTTTTAAAAATCATGAAAAATAGAAAACGAGTCATCTTGCCATGAAACTTCAATGAAGGCTTAAGGGACCATTGTACGAATTTACAAGCCATAAAAATGGCATTGGCATGGTAGAAATATGAAGATGTGCCTAAACCCACCTACCACCCTATCGATCCACGGCTTGCGCATCCCGCCTCTTTGGCCGACGTAATGCCCGCCTGCCCGCTCGTTTCGTCGGTTGCCTTAGGCATACAGAGTTCATTCCTAGTCTAAGATCAGACCGAATCGAGGGTTGCGGCAGCAAGATCAGTAGCATGCAGGAAACTACCCGACCGATCCCTGGCTTGTGCATCCTACCCCTCTGGCTGGTTGAGCACCCGCACGCTCATTTTGTGGGTTGACTTAGGCATACGGAGTCAATTTCCAGTCGTAAGGCATACGGAGTTCATTCCCAGTGTAAGATCGAATCAGACGAGGGTTGCGGAGGAACATGCTAGGCTCGGGCATGTGCTCGTCCCGCATTTTTTTCGGCCCGGGGCACCACGCGGGAGCATCACCCAAAAACCTAAACCGACGACATTGAGATTCCGGATTGGGGGGCTGGGGGGTTGTCCCGAACATGATGTGCGATGGGGTACTGTACTTGGCCCAAATGCCCCCCTATCCCTACCAAACCTCGAAGAACTCACTCCCCCCCTCAAAAGCATTTGATATTTTACAGGTTTGCTACCAATAGTCATTAAAGTGTCTAAAATGGGGA
>NW_019167967.1:0-46850 GCF_002303985.1 Durio zibethinus | reverse complement strand
TGTATGAACAAAGACAATTGTTTAATGACAAAACAAAAGGTCATAACGATTTGAAATAGATAATTGTTTAAATAGTCATCACTATTTAAACTTGTTCAGTAAACAAATTCATTTTTTTAAATCTCTTACTCATTAATTTTTAGAACATTAATAAATTAGTAATTTTATTTTGAATAAGCGTATATGAATTGATACAATTGTTTTATGACAAAACAATATGTCATAATAATTTGAAATAGATAATTATTCAAATAGTTATGAATATTTGAATTATAAGATTTCAAATTCAATTGTTTTTAAAACTTTATTAACAAAATAAATCTATTTTTAGAATAAGTTATATCTAATTATATGAATAAGTAATAAGTTTACAATTATTGATTTGAATAAACATATTTAATTAATATTAAATTTATGAATATTTATTTTAATTTAAATATTTTAATTATTGATTTTTATTAATTAATAGAATATAAAAAGATTTATTTTTTTAGATCTATTATTAATTTTTAAAATATTAATAGAGTAGTATTAATTTCTTTCGAACAAAGTTATGGACAAAAACATTTGTTTTATGACAAAACAAAAGGTCATAATTATTTAAACTGGTTAGGTAAGCAAAATTATTTGTTAAATTATTAATTATAACTACTAAATATTAATAATAGTATTTTATTTTAATTAATATTAATTATTAATTATTTATAAATAATTATCAGTTAAAGATAATAATTTAGTATATAATTAAATTAAAAGTAGTTTATCGTAATTAATTTAAATGATTGATCTCTATTTATTTATTTTAAATTAAGACTGAATTTAATGTTATCAAATATAACAATTAAATTAATTCTTTGTCATAATTAAATATTATATTTAAATTTAATATTAATTAATTGTATAAATTGCTTAAATAGTCTTAATTTGAACCAGTTTGATAAACATATTTTTAAAAATTTTATTAATTTTTGAAATATTAATAGATTAGTATTATTTTATTTCGAACAAACTTATATGAACAAAAACATTAGTTTTATGACAAAACAAAAGGTCATAACAATTTGAATTATTTGAACTGGTTAGGTAAACAAAATTATTTTTTAATTCTCTTACTTATTAATTTATGAAATTTTAATAAATTTATTTTATTTATTCTAAATAAGCTAGTATGAATTGAAAATGTTGTTTTATGACAAAATAAAAGGTTATAATGATTTGAAATAGATAATTATTTATATAGTTTTAACAATTTGAACTAGTTCGGCAAACAATTTTATTTTTTAAATCTCTTAGTCATTAATTTTTAGAATATTATTAGGTTAGTTTTATTTTATTTCAAATAAGCTTGTATAAATAGAAATAATTGTTTTATGACAAAATAAAATGTTATAACAATTTGAAGTATACAACAGCTCTAATAGTTATAACTATTTGAATTGTTTTTGTAAACAAATTTATTTTTTTAAATCTCTTACTTATTAATTTTTGAAACATTAATAAATTAGTATTATTTTATTTTGAATAAGCTTGTATGATAAAAAACAATTGTCATATGACCAAACAAAAGGTAAGAACAATTTGAAATAGATAATTATTGAAATGGCCATAATTATTTGAATTGATTTGGTAAACATATTCACTTTTTAAATCACTTATAAATTTATTTTTTTAAATCTCTTTCATATTAATTTTCCACATGTTAATAAATTAGTATTAATTTATTCTAAATAAGCTTGTATGAACTGAAACAATTATTTTATGACTAAACAAAAGATCAAAATGATATGAAATAGATAATTATTCTAATAATTTTAACCATTTGAATTGATTCAGCAAACAAATTTATTTTTTAAATCACTTACTTATTAATTTTCAAAATATTATTAAATTAGTATTATTTTAATCCAAATAAGCTTGTACAAACAAAACAATTGTTTTATGTTAAAAGGAAAAAGGTCATAACAATTTGAAATAGATAATCATTTGTAGAGTCTTAACTATTTGAACTGGTTTGACAATTAGATTTATTTTTTAATTTTCTTGGTTGTTTTTATTCTAAATAAAATAGTATGAACAGAACCAATTGTTTGGTGATAAAATAAAAAGGTTATAACAATTTGAAACGGTTTGATAAGCAAATTTTCATTTTAAATCTCTTATAGATTTATTTTTTAAATATTAATAAAATAATATTATTTTATTTCAAACAAACTTATATTAACAAAAAAAATTGTTTTATGACAAAACAAAAAATAATAATGATTTAAAATAGATAGTTGTTCAAATAGTTATATTATTTGACTAAACAAAAACATAATTATAACTTTCCGAACCAGTTCAAATAATGATGACTATTTAAATAATTACCTATTTCAAATTGTTATTACTTTTTGTTTTGTTATAAAATAATTGTTTTATCAGTACAAGCTTATTCAGATTAAAAAATACTAATTTAATAATATTTCAAAAATTAATAAGTAAGAGATTTAAAAAATAAATTTGTTTACTATTAGAACAACCATCTATTTGAAATCATTCTGACCTTTTGTTAAGCTTGTATAACAGGTCAAATTATAATAAACTTATATTACTTATTTATTTAATTAAAATAAAATAATTTATATACTTAACTATATATAAATATAATATCAAATATTATTATAATAGAATAATTAAATTTTAAAATTATTTATAATTATATATAAATTATTAAATCATTCAAATGGTCATATGTTAAATAAAATATTATAAGATAAGATATTTAATGTTATATTAAATAAAATTAATATAATAATAATTATAATTATTTTCATAAATTAATTAATTAAATTAATTAATATATTATAAATATTATATTATAAATTATAACTAACAATATATATTAAATTAGACTATTTTACAATAAAATAATTTATTGTAATATTTATTATATCACTAACTATATAAATATAAATATACTATAGTTATAATAATAAATATTATTAGTATTATTAGAATAATTATTAATTAAATAATAAAAAATTAGTATTTTATTAAACTATTTATTAGTTAAATAATATATATTATTAATAATTTTAAAGAAGATATTTAAAAAAATTTATTAATTTTAAAACAAAAGAATAATTATTTTTTTAATTTATACTAATTAAATTATCACTTGAAATATATATGATTAAACTATTATAATTATTTATTATGCTAATTTGAAATATTAGCAATAATTATAATTAAATATTAATTAATTGAAAAATAGATTTATTTTTAGAATTAATTATAATATTTTAAATTAATTAATTCAAAATTATTTTGTTAATAATACTAGCAATTATTGTTTTAATATAATAATAAATTATTATATAGTTTATTAATTATTATAATATAATTAATTTATAGTTATTATTAATAATTATATTATAATTATAAATTGAGATAGATATATAATAACATAATGACTTCATTATATAAATTAGATATAATTTGACTATAATTAAATTAACAAAAAGGTCATATGAATTCATGTTACATATTATAATTTATTTTGAAATAAATTTGTATTAGTATTATAATTGTTTTAGTTCATACAAGCTTATTCAAAATAAAATAAAACTAATTTATTAATATCCCAAAAATTAATAACTATGAAGAGGCTCCATCATCGAACAAAGGTTTAATTAATTTTTATTATTATTTTTTTGTTGAAAATATATCTAATTATTCCACCATTTGGGCCAAATTAGTAATTCTTTTTATTTATTTTTATTTTTGGAAGGGGAATAATATGACAATTACTTTTCTTGAAATTTCATTTAAATTCTTCCACCATTTGGGATAAATTTAAAGAAATTTCTTGCCTAGAGATTTCTTAGAAAATTTACCATTTGAAATTTCTAAGATTCTCATCCTTGGATAATTATCAAATATTTTCAACCAATTTTTTATTTTTTTGTTTGAAAATAAATATTAATTATTGTTATTGAAACCTTATCTAAATTATTCCACCATTTGGGACAAATTTAGACGAAATTTCTCACCTAGGAATTTACCATTTGAAATTTCTATAAATTCTATCATTGGATAATTAATATTTATTCTGAAATTTTATTTTTTTAATTTTTTATTCTTTTAAAATAATATTAGTTAATTATAATTAATTTAAATATAATATTATAACTATTACTTCTTAGTTTATAAATTATATAATATTATTATAAAAGTTATTATTTTAATAACTTTATTAAATAATATTAATATTATTTTAATCTATTTATATTAATTATTTAATTTAATATATTAAACTATAAATAATCAGATAATATCTTATATTAAATATTATAGTAGTAATTATAATATACAATGATTAATTTACAATATAATTATTTTATAATTATATATTTGTTATATATAATCAAAATTATTTGAAATTAATTATTTAATTTATAATGTTTAGTTATAATTAATAATATTATTAATTTAAATAATAATAATTTATAATACGTGTAATAACCTAAAGTTATAATTATTATAATTATTTATAATATTTATATATAATTTAATATTTAACACAATTGTATGAAAATTATATGTTTTATTTGTTATAATATTTAATTTATAATAATTAGTTTGGTAAGCATATTTATTTTAAAATTTTTTTACTTATTAATTATAGAAATATTAATAAATTAATATTATTTTAATTTGAATAAGCTTGTATGAAAAGAAACTATTGTTTTATAATAGAACAAAATTTAACAAATTAATATAACCTATACCTTTTAATTGTTAATACTATTATTATATTATTATAATAATTAATACCATTTATTCAAATTTAATAAATTTATAATAATATTAATAAATATTTAATTTTTTATTAAATCATAATCTTTAATAAAAAATATAATAGTTTTTATCAATTATAGTATATCTTAATAATAAGCTTATTATAAAATTCTAATAAATACATGTATAATTTATATTGATTATTAATATTAAACATGACCTTAACCAGAACCTGCTCTACTACCAACTATCATGGGCCTGGGACTTATGCTAACACTCTGTGGAGTATTAGGTTAGAATATTAAATAACTTAATAGATTATAATGATATTATTTTGATTTATTATTTTGAAAATATAGTTTTTTATGCTTTTAACTATTAATCATAAAATCATTAAATTAGTTATGAAAAGAAAATTTTACATATATAATTATTTTATTATAATTAAGTTAATAATTGCTTGTTATTAATAATAAAATATTAATGTTATTTTATTAAAAATAAATTATTAATTAAAATATTAATTATTAATATTTCAAACATTAATAAGTAAGAGATTTAATAATTGAAATTATAAATTGTCACATAAGGGTAGATTTGATCAATTTTATAATAAATTTGTATTATTTTATTCAAAAAAAACTTTTATGAACAGAAAAACTTATTTTACGATAAAGCAAAAGGTTATAGCAATTTCAAATAGTCATAATTATTTAAATTTGATCAATAAAAATATTCATTTTTTAATATTTGTTAATTTATTTTAATTAATAACTAGATTAATAATAGTAATCTACTAAATAGTCATAACTAATTCTGGATAACAAAATTACTAATATTATAAAAATATTATAATTATTATATTATAATAATATTAATTATTAGTAATATTATAAATATTAATATAATAAATTAAATAATGAAAATATTAATTAGTAGTTTAATAATGATATAATAATACTAATTACAATTGATTATTAAACTGTTAATAATAAAAAATTAATCAATAAATAATTAAATGTGATTATTAAAATCAATAATAATTAAATAATTAATAAACAAATAAAATTAATATTATACTTTAATTATAAAACTTGTATAATGAACATTTAAATGATAAACAATATTAAATAATTATTATAATATATGCTCTAGACTATTTTTAATTTAATAATTATATAAAATTGTTAATATTAATATAACATTTAACTATTTAAATCCCAATTTATATAATAATTAGAACTCTGTTTTATTATATAAGCAATTATTTGTATATTAGTAATAATCAATATTAGCAAGCAGTTTTATAATATATATATATATTAATAATTTAGATAATTATTCTATTTTTATAATTATATTATTTGAAATAAAATAATATTACCTTTTTAAATTTGTTTGATAAACAAATTTATTTTTTTAAACTTTTGCTTATTAATTTTGGAAATATTAAGAAATTAGTATTATTTTATTCTAGATAAGTTTTTATAAATTGAAACAATTCTTTTATGTCAAAACAAAATATCATAACGATTTTAAATAAATAATTATTCAAATAGTCATAATTATTTAAACTTGTTCTATATTGTTAATATAAAATTACTTAATGTAATATATGTATAATTTGAACAAATATTTTAAAAGTAATAATATTTAATTAATATATTTAATTTGTAAATCAATTGCTTTACAAGCATATTTACTTAATTAATAATGTTATAATGATAGAACTTAATAATTATAGTAAATAAATTAATGATTAATATCAATTCAATATCAATAATACTAATTTATTAATATTTTGAAAAAAATAAATATTAATAATTTTAAATGAAAAATAAGTTATCAATTTATTAGTATTAGTTATTATTTAATTATATTTAAATATTGAACTATTAATACAATTGGTTATAAATGTTTTTGTTCATATAAGTTTGTTCGAAATAAAATAATATTAATTTATTAATATTTCAAAAATTAATAAGAGATTGAATAAATAAATCTATTTACCATACTAGTTCAATTAGTTATAACAATTTGAACATTTATTTATTTCAAATCATACTAAATTAATAATTTGTTAATATATTTGAATCATACCTTTTGTAATTTAAACTTATTAAAAGTTTTTTAATTGAGTTGTCATAAAACAATAGCTAAATAATTAGAAAAATATTACCTTTTAAATCTCTTAGTTATTAATTTTTTATATTTGAAATCTTATAATTCAAATACTCATAACTATTTGAATATTATTCTAATTTAAGTTTAAATTTGTTTAATTTAAAAATTAAATATTTAATTTCAAATCTATTTTAAAGTAAAAATATTTAAAGATTTGTTTTGTCATAAAACAATTGTTTTTGTTAATATAAGTTTGTTTGAAATAAAATAATATTGTTTTATTAATATTTAGAAAATAAATCTGTAAGAGATTTAAAAAGAAATCTTCTTACCAAACCATTTCAAATAGTTTTGACTATTTTAATAATTATTTATTTCAAATCATTATAACATGTTATTTTATCATCAAATAATTGGTTCTGTTCATACTATTTTATTTAGAATAAAATAATACTAATTTAATAATATTTCGAAACTTAATAACCAAGAAAATTAAAAAATAAATCTAATTGTCAAACCAATTCAAATAGTTAAGACTCTATGAATGATTATCTATTTCAAATCGTTATGACCGTTTCTTTTAACGTAAAACAATTATTTTGTTCGTACAAGCTTATTTGGATTAAAATAATACTGATTTAATAATATTTTGAAAATTAATAAGTAAGAGATTTAAAAAATAAAATTATTTATTGAATCAGTTCAAATGGTTAAAATTATTAGAATAATTATCTATTTCATATCATTTTATATTTATTATTATATCTTATAATTAATATGAATAATAGTATTATTATAATACTAGGTAGTTATTGATTTTCATAATATTGTTTAAATTGTATTTTTAATAAATAATATAATAAATCTATTAATACTTAATATTAAATTATTTATTTATAATATAAATAGTCATAGCTATTTAAACTTGTTTGGTAAATAGATTCATTTTTTAAATCTCTTACTCATTAATTTTTGGAATAGTAATAAGTTAGTACAATTTTATTTCGAATAAGCCTATATGAATTAATATAATTGTTTTATGGCGAAACAAAAGGTCATAATGATTTGAAATAGATAATTATTTAGATAGTTATTACTATTTGAACTTGTTCAGTAAAAATATTTATTTTTTAAATCTTTTACATATTAATTGTTGAAATATTAATAAATTAATATTATTTTAATCCGAATAAGCTAATATGAACAAAAATAATTGTTCCAATAGTCATAACTATTCAAAATTATTTGGTAAACAGATTTGAAATAAGCTTGTATGAATAGAAAAAATTATTTTATGACAATACAAAAGGTTATAGCAATTTAAACTGGATAATTGTTCAAATAGTCATAATTATTTGAACTTGTTCGGTAAATAGATTCATTTTTTAAATCTCTCACTTATTAATTTTTGAAATATTAATAAATTAGAATTATGTTATTATGAATAAGCTTGTATGAACAAAAACAATTGTTTTGTGAGAAAACAAAAGGTCATAACAATTTGAAGTAGATAATTGTTCAAATAGTCATAATTGTTTGCACTGGTCAAGCCAAAAGATACATTTTTTAAATCCATTACTTATTAATTTTAAAATATTAATAAATTAGCATTACTTTATTTCGAATAAGATTATATGAACAGAAATAATTGTTTTATGATAAAACAAATGGTCATAATGATTTGAAATAAATATTTGATCAAATAGTTATAACTAATTGAACAGGTATGACAAACAGATTTATTTTTTAAATCTCTTACATATTAATTTTGGAAATATTAATAAATTAATATTATTTTATTCCAAACAAACTTATATGAACAAAAACATTTGTTTTATGATAAAATTGATATTATTAAAATAACTAATAATAATTATAAATATTATTAATTATATTTGATAAATGAATATAATAATTAAAATTTGAAATTATTTATAATTAAGTTATATATATTTTATATTATTATAAAACTACAATTGTTTTAAATTTAATTTTAAAATATAATATCAAATATTATTATGATATTTATTAATATTTATAATAAATTATATCTTATCTATAAGAAAATATTAAACTTTAAATTATTTAACATAACATTGATATATCTATTTTATTGGTAATAAAATACAACAATTATAGTATGTAATATAATAATTAATAATAATAAATTATTATCTATTTATTTAATTATGTATTATCTATTATAATTAATATAAATTATTAATAATTGATATATAACTAAACTATTATATATATAGTTTTTTTTAATTCATTACTATATTATTAATTATAGATAATACCAATAATTATCTTAACTTTTTGTTAATACTTAATATTAAATTATTTATTTAAACTATTATATAATTTATAAATTATAATTTGTTATAGATTAACAAAACAAATATTATTAAATCTATTTAAATTAAATAAATAATTAATATTTAAATATTATCAAATAATAGTAATTATCCATTAGTTTCCTCGTACTAATCTGTATATAATAGAATTAATATATATAATTCAATTAATTATGAATAATAACAATAATACTTATTTAAATACTTATTAATAAGTAATAATTAATCCAAACATTTTAATTATAATAGTTAATTAAATAAATACTTAATTTATTTAATATATTAAATAAATTCATATTAATTATTTAATATAATAGAATATTAATTAATTAATATTATTAATTATCTAAATATTAGTTTGATAAATTATAAATAACTATTATTCAATTGTTTAATAAAATTAATACTATTATATAATTAATTAATAATATAATTATATAATATTTATTATATAATTATCCTAATAATATTAATCATTATGTTAATAATATTAAATAATTATTAATATTAATTAAATTATAAATTAAGTACTTTAATTTATTTTAATTAAATATTAGTTATTTAATAATTATCAATTATATGAATAAATATCCAAATATTATAATAATTATAATAATATTAGTTATAAAACATTCAAATAGTTTTTAATAATCTCTTTAATAGTAATTAATTTAAAAATTATTCTAATTTATTAAGCTAATAGTTAATTTATTTATTACTTATTAATAATAAATATTAATAATGACTATTAATATTTAATTCAATTAATATAATATAAGTTTAAATTATTAAACTAAAAATAATTAATATTTTTATAATGTTAATAACTTTATTAATAATTTCTATTATAATTATTAATAAAGTTTATCCAAAATAAAATAACTAATTTATTATAATATTGTAATTATCTTAATTATTATTAATATTTATTTTTAATATTAACTATAAATTAATTTATATTATTTAATAATATAAATAATTATTATATATTAATTTATTATTATATAATAATTATTGTATTTATTTATCTGTCAATATTAATTATTTTAATTAATACTATAAATTAATAATTATTTAATTTATTGTAAAACTAAACCTATTATTTATAATATTATAAATTTATATTTATATATTTAAATTATTATTAAGAATAATTAATTATTATATCAATTATCATAATAATTATTATAATAATTAAATTAAATTATCATATAATTTATTACTTATAATTATAAAATAATAAAATTAATATATCAATTATATTATAAGATTATAATATTTATTTAAATAATAAATAATTATAAATAAGGTATATAATTTATAAAATAATAACTATAATATAATTATAAGTTACTTAATTAATAATTATATTATATTTCTATTTTTAATTGTTAATATCATAATAATTAATATTAATTATTATAATTACAATTTAATTATAAATATAAACAAATTATTAATCAAAAGGTGAGAGCAAAAGGATTTCAAGTAGCTTTTTGCGAAGCTTCATTAAAGAACATTCAAACGATGAGCAAGACATGGTTGTAATGGCTTTAGCCATATATGGATTGCAGTTTTTCACTATTAATTTGATCATATAATTTACAATTAGTTAATAAATAACAAATTATATATTTTAATTAATAACTATTTGAATTGGTTTGGTAAACAAATTTTTTTTTAAATCTATCAGTTATTAAATTTCATAATATTACTAGTTAGTATTATTTTATTTCGAATAAGTTTGTATGAAGATAAATAATTGTTTTATGACAAAACAAAAGGTTATAACGACTGGAAATATATAATTATACAAATAGTCATAATTATTTTGAACGTTTTCAAAAAACAAATTTATTTTATATATTTTTACTTATTAGTCTTTGGAATATTAATAAATTTATATTATTTTATTTGAAATAAGCTTGTATGAACAGAAACAATTGTTTTATGGCAAAACAAAAGGTCATAATAATTTGAAATAGATAATTGTTCAAATCTCCTACTTATTAATAAAAAATTTATGAAATATCATTAAATTTATTATTAATATTATTGTTTATTAATTTTATTAATAATTCAATTAATATTATGTATATAAAATTAGTTATAACTATTGAATAACAATCTGTAATATTAAATATTAATAGATATAATAATAGTTAATAAATTAAATATAATAGTTAAATTATAATAATTAATAAGTAAATGTTTATCGTTATAATATATTTAATTATATAATATTATTATATATTAAATATTTGTTCTAATAAATAAATATTATATAATTATATTATTAATTTTATTAAACAATTGAATAACAGTTATGTATAATTTATCAAACTAATATTTAGATAATTACCAAACAAATTCAAATAGTTAATAATAGTTATATTATTTATTATTAATAGCCAAATAATGTATATATCAATTAATATTTATAATGTATTTAATAATACATAAATTTGTTATTTATAATAAACAAATTTATTAAATTAATTTATAAAATAATTAATATAAATTAATATTATAGATAATATTATAATAATTATAATTAATATTTAACCTATTAAAGTATTTTTATTATTAGTATAACAACTATTGTTTTTTATATTATATATTTATATTATACTATAATAATAAATAATATAATAATAAAAATATCTTATAATACTAATTAAATGTATAATTAAGTTAATATTATAATTATATAATATAATATTTTTCATATTATATAATTGTTATTAATAATTATAAATATCAATTATAATTAATATTATTATAGTAATAAATTAAATATTAACAAATATAATAATTTAAATTGATTATTAATCAAATAATCATAATTATTTAAATAGATAATATTAAAATATATTAATTAGTTCATTTTTATAATATAAACAATATTTGAATAAATTGTTTTTTTATAATAACAAAATATTAGTTACAATAATTGTAATTATAATTTTTATATTATCAATAATTAAATTATTAATTATTACAAATTGTCATAAAATTTTTTATATTATAAAAATTCAATAAATATTAAATATATGATATTAGTAATAATAGTTAACTATAATAATAAAACAAGTTATTAAAATATACAAATTGTTAACATTTTATTAAATAATATAGATAATTAATTAATAAATTATTTATTATCAATTTATTTAATAATAGTTGATACTATTATAATCATTTGGTTTTTAAAATTAATTAATTTGATATTTGATTATTTATTTTTTGTATTAATAAATTATCAAATTAACTTATAATTAATTATAATAATATTAACTTAATATTATAATTAATTTAATATTATAATTGTTCAAAGATTATAAGTTAATAATGAATAAAATTATATGATTAATATTTTAATTATAAAATATTATAATTAATTATCATAAATATTATTAATATTAAATTTCACTTATTAATAAACAACTTCAAATAGATTTGACTATTTAAACAATTGATTTGACTATTGAAAGTCATTATGAATTTAATTTTATTAAATTATATATAATTTAAGATTGATATAATAATTAATAACTAATATTAAAATTTACAATATACCTTATAAATAATTATATAATAATGAGTAATAGTGTAAATATTATTATTGAATTTATATTTAATAGTGCATTGGAAATAATTTATTTAATATATTATAATTATAAAATTAATTATATTATGTAATTAATATTATTAACTATTAATAATAGTTAAAAAACCTAATTAGGAATTAATTATTATAAGTCATGTTATAATTCAACATGTTTAATTAGGCTAATAAAATTATAATTAATATTAAATTAATTAAATTATTTATATATTAAATCAATATTAATTGTTTTTTATTGATTATAATTTATAAATTTATAAATTATAAATTTATTAAATTTTAATGTTTATTATATTATTATTAAAAAAAATTTTTGTTTGTATTATAAAATAATTAATTATTTGAATAAATTATGATTATTAATAAATTAATAGTAATATTGTTATTTAATATAGTACTTAAATCGATTATAAATTATTATCAATAATAATAAGCTTTATATATTTATAAAAATATATAAATATTTTCAAAACCTAATTATTTGATATGGTATAATTAATATAATGAATTAATAAATATATTATAAATAATTATTTAAATTAATAGTTATAGTCATTACTTTTTGATTAAAGTTTTGTATAATAATATGCAATAATTTAAAATAATAATATATAATATATAATATAATTAATTAGTTAACAATAATTTAAAATAATTTAAATAATAGCTTATTATTAAATTTAATAAATTATCATAATAATATTAATTAAATATTTAATATTTAATATAAAATAATTATAATTATTTTATATTAATTTTATAATTAATTATAATAAGATTATAAAATTATAATAATTTATATAAATTAAATATAATAAATTATTTATTAATATTATTAATTAATCAGTATAAAACATAAAATATGTTTATATGAACAAAGATATATTAATATTAATAACTATTATTACTTAATATTATAAACTAAGTTACATAATTTACTAATAATATATAAGTAAATTATATATTTAGAACTATATAAATATTTTTGTTCATAAAAATTAAAAAAATTCTTATTAATATATTCAAAAAATAATATTAAATAGAAATTGTATTAATTATAGTTTAACTATTATATAATTACTTGTTTAGTCCTTATATAATTAAATTTATAATTTAGATTTATTATTATCTTATAATAATATTATGTAGTTAATTTTAATACTATTAATATTACTAATTTATTAATAGTTTATTATAACCCAAATTCAAAATTATATATTCTAAATAAAAGCTTATTCGGAATAAAATAATACTAATCTAAATAATTATGACAAAAATTGATAATAATATTATTAAATTAGTACTAATTACTAATTATAAAAATAATAAATAATATAGTATAATTATAATATATTAATAATTAATTAATTATATAAGATAAATTTTAATTACATAAATATTAATTTATATTTAAATGTAAATTATCTAATATAATTTAAAATTAATATAGATATTAAATTTTTTGATATTATATATGATAAATTAATTAACTAAATATTGTAATGTTATTAAATTAGTATAATTATTATTTTATCATCTAATGAATTACTCTAATGAACTAATTTGTTAAACAAATTCACTTTTAAATTACTTAATTATTAATTTTTGAAATATTAAAAAATAGTTATAATAGTATATAAATTATAATTAATATTATAATAATATTCAAATAATTAATAATTATTTAAATTAGATTATATTAATAAATGGTTATTATATATTAATTAACTAATAATTAATATTAGTTAATATTATAAGTATTTGAATAATAATTTTACAATAGAAGTTATGACCTTAACTATTATTATATACTTAAATAATTATTATAGTATTATAACTATTATAATAATAAAAATTTTAAATAGTGATAATAAATATTACTAATATCTTATAATAATATAAAATTAAATATAATTATTATAAATAATCTTATAATTAACTAATATTACAAAATTAATGATAAATTAACAATTTTATTAATAAGTAAGAGATTTAAAAAATAAATGTGTTCACCGATCAGTTCAATAGTTAATATTATTAAAATAATTATCTATTTCAAATCGTTCTAACCTTTTGTTTAATCATAAAATAATTGTTTCAGTTCATAAAAGAAAATAATACTAATTTATTAACTTTTTAAAGATTGATAAGCAAGATATTTGAAAAACTAAATTTATTTACCAAACAAGTTGAAATAGTTATGACTATATGAACAATTATTTATTTAAAATCGTTGTAAATTTAAATTAGTCATAAAATATTTAACTAATATTAAATATTAGTAATATTAAACAATATATTATTTATTGTATTAGCTAATATAATAATTAATATTATTAGAAACAATTGTAAATATTTTAATTATTGTTATTAATTAGTAAATTAATAATATATAATTAATTAATATTTAATTTAATATAATAATTTTAATTAAACAAAATAATTTAATAAATTTGTGTTATTTTATTTTGAATAAAATATTTCATATTATTTGTTAAATTATAAAACTAATTTATTAGCTTAACTATAATTAGATAATTATAATAACTAAATAGTATAATAATTAGTTATTATTAGCTTATAATTAATTTAATTAACAAAAATAATTTTTTGTCATACAACAATTGTTTAAGGAAATAATAATTATTTCATTATAAGTATTTAATATAATTAATAAATTATTTATTTATAATTAAGTATAATATTAATTTATAATAATACAAATTGTGTAATGAATTATAAATAGTATTATAATTGTATATTTTAATAAATTTATTACAATTAAATTAGTTAATAATTTTATAATAATCAAATAGTATAATAATTAAATGTATATGTGAATAGTCTATTGAATCAATAATAAAAATATTTATGATTATTTTTAATAATTATTTAAACAAAATTCATAATATATGAATTATTATATTTAAAATTTAAATATTTAAAATTTAAAATTATTAACATTCAAAAAAATTAATAAGCAAAAGATAGAATTATTATAAATTTATTATAATAAATACTATTATAATTTAATATATAATTAATTTATATATAAAAAAGATCAGTGAAATAATTGATTTATGACTAAAACAAAAGGATAGAATGATTTGAAATAGATAATATTCTGATAGTCTTAACTATTAATTTATAATTGTATTATTATAGAATATTATATAATTTTAAATATATAATAAAATAAATATTTTATTATTATATTATAATATAATATTATAGTCAAAATTTGTCTATATATTATAATTTATAACAATTAAATTAATAATATTATTAATTTGTTATATATTCAAATAAAGTAATAATTAAATATTTATATTTATTATATTTTATGGTAAATAATTGTTTAAGAATAACTATTTGATAAATACATAAATATATTATAAAGTAAAATAAGCTTTAAATATCTTAATTAGTTATTTATTATAATTTTATAAATAAATAATATATTATACTATTTATATGAATAATATAAATATGAAAAATTGTTCAACTTGATTAACATTATTATTTATACTACTATTTATTTATAATAATTTCTATTATAAACTAATATAATAATATAATATTTAAATTCTTAATAATTTAATAAATTAGTTACAACTAATTATAATATAATTATTAATAATAACTATAAATTAATTATATTATAATAATTAATAAACTATATAATAATTTATTATTATATCAAAAAATAATCTATTTCAAATCATTGCGAGCTTTTGTTTTATAAGAAAATAATTGCTAGTATTATTAACAAAATAATTTTGAATTAATTAATTTAAAATATTATAATTAATTCTAAAAATAATCTATTTTTCAATTAATTAATATTTAATTATAATTATTGCTAATATTTCAAATTAGAATAATAAATATTATAATAGTTTAATAATATATATTTCAAGTGATAATTTAATTAGTATAAATTAAAAAATAATTATTCTTTTGTTTTAAAATTAATAAAAAAATGTTTTAAATCTCTTCGTAAAATTATTAATGATAAATTAATTATTATAGTCATTCGGTTTAATAATTATTCTAATAGTACTAATAATATTTATTATTATAACTATAGTATATTTATATTTATATAGTTAGTAATATAATTAATATTACAATAAATTATTTTATTGTAAAATAGTCTAATTTAATACATATTGTTAATTATAATTTATAATATAATATTTATAATATATTAATTAATTAATTTAATTAATTTATGAAAACGATTATAATTATTATTATATTAATTTTATTCAGTATAACATTAATTTATTTTAATTAAATAAATAAGTAATATAAGTTTATTATAATTTAACCTATTACACAAGCCTAACAAAAGGTCAGAATGATTTGAAATAGATAATTGTTCTAATAGACTTAACTATTTAAACTGATTCAGTAAACAAATTTATTTTTTAAATCTCTTACTTATTAATTTTTGAGAGATTATTAAATTAGTATTTTTTTTTAATCTGAATATGCTTGTACTGATAAAACAATTATTTTATAACAAAACAAAAAGTAATAACGATTTGAAATAGGTAATTGTTTAAATAGTCACATTATTTGAACTGGTTCGAAAAGTTATAATTATGTTTTTCTTTAGTCAAATAATTATAACTATTTGAATAATTATCTATTTTAAATCATTATTACTTTTTGTTTTGTCATAAAACAATTGTTTTTGTTAATACAAGTTTGTTTGAAATAAAATAATATTGTTTTATTAATATTTAGAAAATAAATCTATAAGAGATTTAAAAAGAAAATTTGCTTACCAAACCATTTCAAATTGCTATAACCTTTTATTTTATCATCAAACAATTGGTTCTATTCATATTATTTTATTTAGAATAAAATAATACCAATTTAATAATATTTCAAAACTTAATAACGAAGAAAATTAAAAAATAAATCTAATTATTGAACCGGTTCAAATAGTTAAGACTTTATGAATGATTATCTATTTCAAATCGTTATAACCTTTTCTTTTAATGTAAAATAATTGTTTTGTTTGTAGAAGCTTATTTTAATAAATTATCAATACTATCTATTTAATAAATCTATTTTATAGTTTTAATTATCAATTTTAAATAATTATTAAAATCAATGATTAAAAGTTAAGTATTATAATAAATAATCAATAATTAAACTATATGAATAGAAAAATAATAATATCATATATAGTAATTAAAATCGTTAATTATAATGAATTTTCATACCAATCAATTAAGAAAAATCTTTTAATGTATTAATCAAATATAATTATATAATAATATATTAAACAAATAAATTTATAATAAAATTATTAATTATATCTATATTAAATCTATAGATAATTGTTGACATGACCATAATTATTTAATTATTTTATTATTAAGCTTATGGCTTAATTCTTTTGTATTATTTAAAAAGAATTAAAGATAATTTTAATTATTAATTTATTAAATATAAATTCTTATTATATAATTTTTTCTTAATTATAAATAATTTTAAATAGTTAAATAAATAATAATTCTTATGATTTAAATATATAATTTAAATTATATAATTTATTAAATTATTAACTATAAATATTATTCAGTTACAATCATACAGTTAAAATTGAAACCAAAATTTTAAATAATTTTAATTTTAATTCTATAAATGAAATATTTAAAATTAATATATATTATAGTATTAAATATGACTAGTAAAAATATATTTAATAATAATTATTTAAAATGTTTAATTAAATAAATTTTGAATATTTATTATCTTTATGAATTAATTTAGATAAAAATTAAACTAATTATTTATTAAAAACTTATAATTACAATCGTTTAATAATTATAATTAATTAATATAATTTATTATTATATTATAAAAACTACATAATATAATTATAAATTATAATTATGATAATCGTAATTATAAGTTTTTGACTGTTCCTTTCACTGATCTTTTTTTATATATAATTTAATTATATATAAATTATAATAGTATTTATTATAATAAATTTATAATAATTCATATCTTTTGCTTATTAATTTTTCGAATGTTAATAATTTTAAATTTTAAATATTTAAATATAATAATTCATATATTATGAATTTTGTTAAATAATTATTAAAAATAATCATAAATATTTTTATTATTGATTCAATAGACTATTCACATATACATTTAATTATTATACCATTTGATTATTATAAAATTATTAACTAATTTAATTGTAATAAATTTATTAAAATATACAATTATAATACTATTTATAATTCATTACACAATTTGTATTATTATAAATAAATAATTTATTAATTATATTAAATATTTATAATGAAATAATTATTATTTCCTTAAACAATTGTTGTATGAAAAAAAATTATTTTTGTTAATTAAATTAATTATAAGCTAATAATAACTAATTATTATACTGTTTAGTTATTATAATTATCTAATTATAGTTAAGCTAATAAATTAGTTTTATAATTTAACAAATAATATGAAATATTTTATTCAAAATAAAATAACACAAATTTATTAAATTATTTTGTTTAATTAAAATTATTATATTAAATTAAATATTAATTAATTATATATTATTAATTTACTAATTAATAAATGTTAATTAATAAATTAACTAATATTAATTAATAACAATAATTAAAATATTTACAATTGTTTCTAATAATATTAATTATTATATTAGCTAATACAATAAATAATATATTGTTTAATATTACTAATATTTAATATTAGTTAAATATTTTTATGACTAATTTAAATTCACAACGATTTTAAATAAATAATTGTTCAAATAGTCATAACTATTTCAACTTGTTTGGTAAACAAATTTAGTTTTTCAAATGTCTTGCTTATCAATCTTTAAAAAGTTAATAAATTAGTATTATTTTCTTTTATGAACTGAAACAATTATTTTATGATTAAACAAAAAGTTAGAACGATTTGAAATAGATAATTATTTTAATAATATTAACTATTTGAACTGATCGGTGAACACATTTATTTTTTAAATCTCTTACTTATTAATTTTCAAAATATTATTAAATTAGTATTATTTTTATTTTAATCAGCTTGTATGATAAAAAAATAATTGTTTTATGACAAAACAAAATCATAACGATTTGAGATTAATATTTGTTCAAATAGTAATAACTATTAGAACTACTTTGAAAAACAACTTTAGTTTTTAAATCTCTTGCTTAATAATTTTTGAAATATTAATAAAGTAGTATTTTTTTTATTTCAAATAAGTTTTTATTAACTGAAACAATTGTTTTATGACAATAAGGTGTCAAAATAATTTTAAACAGATAATTGTTTAAATAGATATATCAATTTGAAATTGTTCAGTAAACAAATTTATCTTTTTAAAATCTCTTGCTTTAATTTTTCGAATGTTAATAAATTAGTATTATTTTATTCCAAATAAGCTTGTATGAACTGAAATAATTGATTTATGACTAAACAACAGGATAGAATGATTTGAAATAGATAATTATTCTGATAGTCTTAACTATTAATTTATAATTGTATTATTATAGAATATTATATAATTTTAAATATATAACAAAATAAATATTTTATTATTATATTATAATATAATATTATAGTCAAAATTGTCTATATATTATAATTTATAACAATTAAATTAATAATATTATTAATTTGTTATATATTCAAATAAGTAATAATTAAATATTTATATTTATTATATTTTATGGTAAATAATTGTTTAAGAATAACTATTTAATAAATACATAAATATATTATAAGTAAAATAAGCTTTAAATATCTTAATTAGTTATTTATTATAATTTTATAAATAAATAATATATTATACTATTTATATGAATAATATAAATATGAAAAATTGTTCAACTTGATTAACATTATTATTTATACTATTATTTATTTATAATAATTTCTATTATAAACTAATATATAATATAATATTTAAATCTTAATAATTTAATAACTTAGTTACAACTAATTATAATATAATTATTAATAATAACTATAAATTAATTATATTATAATAATTAATAAACTATATAATAATTTATTATTATATTAAAAAAATAATCTTTTCAAATCATTGTGAGCTTATTTTGTTTGTAATAAAATAATTGCTAAGTATTATTAACAAAATAATTTTGAATTAATTAATTTAAATTATTATTAATTAATTCTAAAAATAAATCTATTTTCAATAATTAATATTTAATTATAATTTTGCTAATATTTCAAATTAGAATAATAAATAATTATAATAGTTTAATCATATATATTTCAATGATAATTTAATTAGTATAAATTAAAAAAATAATTATTTTTTTTTTAAAATTAATAAAAAAAAATTTTAAATCTCTTCTTAAAATTATTAATGATAAATCAATTATTATAGTCATTCGGTTTAATAATTATTCTAATAGTACTAATAATATTTATTATTATAACTATAGTACATTTATATTTATATAGTTAGTAATATAATTAATATTACAATAAATTATTTTATTGTAAAACAGTCTAATTTAATACATATTGTTAATTATAATTTATAATATAATATTTATAATATATTAATTAATTAATTTAATTAATTTATGAAAACAATTATAATTATTATTATATTAATTTTATTCAGTATAACATTAATTTATTTTACTTAAATAAATAAGTAATATAAGTTTATTATAATTTAACCTATTACACAAGCCTAACAAAAGGTCAGAATGATTTGAAATAAATAATTGTTCTAATAGTCTTAACCATTTAAACTGATTCAGTAAACAAATTTATTTTTTAAATCTCTTACTTATTAATTTTTGAGATATTATTAAATTAGTATTTTTTTTTAATCTGAATATGCTTGTACTGATAAAACAATTATTTTATAACAAAACAAAAAGTAATAACGATTTGAAATAGGTAATTGTTTAAATAGTCACATTATTTGAACTGGTTCGAAAAGTTATAATTATGTTTTTCTTTAGTCAAATAATTATAACTATTTGAATAATTATCTATTTTAAATATTATTACTTTCTGTTTTGTCATAAAACAATTGTTTTTGTTAATACAAGTTTGTTTGAAATAAAATAATATTGTTTTATTAATATTTAGAAAATAAATCTATAAGAGATTTAAAAAGAAAATTTGCTTACCAAACCATTTCAAATAATTGACTATTTTAATAATTATTTATTTCAAATTGTTATAACCTTTTATTTTATCATCAAACAATTGGTTCTGTTCATATTATTTTATTTAGAATAAAATAATACTAATTTAATAATAGTTCAAAACTTAATAACGAAGAAAATTAAAAAATAAATCTAATTATTGAACCGATTCAAATAGTTAAGACTTTATGAATGATTATCTATTTCAAATCGTTATAACCTTTTCTTTTAATGTAAAATAATTGTTTTGTTTGTACAAGTTTATTTGGATTAAACTAATACTAATTTAATAATATTTTAGAAATTAATAAGTAAGAGATTTAAAAAATAAATTTGTTTGCTAAATTAGTTCAAATGGTTAAAATTATTAGAATAATTATCTAATAATTATGATAATATATTATTATAATACTATAATATATTTATAGACAATAGTCAAATCGTTATGATTATTTGAGTAATTATTTATTTCAACTTGTTATGACTTTTTGTTTTATCATAAAATAATTGTATAGATTTTCTTATTATAGACTATTTGAATTAAACTAGATAATTGTTAAATACGAGTAATTAAAAAGTTTAAATTTTTGATTTAATTAAATCATTTTTTTGATAATTATACAAATGAAATATTTCATTATATAATATAATCTAATAAGCAACATAGTTAATAATTGAACTAAAATATTATACTTATTATTATTAGATAATATCAATTTAATATTCAAATATTAATTATTTAATTTCAAATATTAAATTATAAATAATTAAATAAATATATAATAACTTGAAGCAGATATTGTTATTTAACACAATAACATAACTTAATTATAATATAATTATTTAATGTTAATAATTATATTAATATTAATTATAATTTATAATAATTATATACTATATTATAATAATATAATTTTCCTCAACCTAATTCAGTTGAAGAGATTCTTTTTTCTTTTATTTTCATTATATATTTAGAAGAGCTACAGGTTTTGTAAAAGTCTTAATTAAATTATGTTTATGCAAAAGTTGAGGAAGAGCGGTGGATAGCTTGTGGGAAGCTAAAACTTATTCAGTAAGACCACCCGTAATGTCAATGGTGCTTTTACGAGTAACGCCCGAAAGAATTGTCCGCCTTGTAGGAGTTGAAGTAACATTCCCTTCCAATGATTGGAAATTGAGGTTAATGATTTTATGAGAATGACTATGGTTATATATGCGAACGGAAACTTAAATTAATATTTAATTTATAATAAACAATAATTTTATTATATTATGCAATATTTATTATACTTATAACAATAGTTTATATAATAAAGTAATTAATACTTTATTAATAATTAGATTAAATAATTAGATTTATTTGTATTAATCTTTAAGCTATTGCAATATTTATTACTTAAAATAAATTTTAATAGTTATTTTTAATTTAAACAAATTGATATATTAAAACAATATATATTAGTTTTAATATTTAAAATTTAAATATTTATATTATATTTTAATTAATTATATATTATAATTAAATTAGATTATTATTTAATTATAACAAATATTTTAATTTTAAATTAATAAGTAAAAATTTTAATTAATTTTAATTATATAAATAAATTTGATTTAATATTTAAAATTAATATATATTTTAGTATTAAATATAACTAGTAAAAATATGTTTAATAATAATTATTAAAATATTTGTTAAATATTTTGAAAATTAATAAATATAATTATTTATTTATTAGCTATATTAAATTGAAATCAATAATTCATATTAATATCTTTATTTTATTATCATACAAGCTTAATCATAATATAATTTATCTAATAATTATGGTTTAATTAATAAAATATATAATTATTATCCAATAATTGGGTTTAATAAATAAGCATTTGAACAAATAATTTTCTTAATAAAATTATAATCTATTAAATAATAATGATTAGTTTTAATAATTTAATTAATTTAAATATTAATTAGAACAATTAATTATTGCTGTATATAATAACTATATTATATAAGAATAATAATTTTAATAAAAATATTATAATTATTAAAATTATCGATAATAATTTATTAATTATTTTAAAATTATCATTTTAAATTAATTTAACAAAATAGTTTTATTTTCTAAAATTGTACTTATTAATTTTTGGAATATTAATAAATTTATATTATTTTATTGAAAATAAACTATTTGCTATTTATATTATAATTAATTAACTTAATATTAAAATAAATTAATTGTAATATTATTTGATTCTATACATTTAATTATTATAAAATTATTAACTAATTTAATTGTAATAAATTTATTAATATACAAATTAAATTATTTATTTAATAAAATTTATAAACCCTAAATTAGTATTATTTAAGCAGATATAAATAATCTACTTTATAAATTGAGGGATCTTGTCAATAAATTATTAATATTAATATTATAACTAGGCGACATCTAATAGCTTTGGCCAGTCCCTTTGCGTGACACTCAGATAATGCTTGTGGTAAACCTCTAACGTTTCATTCACTCGTTTGGTCTGCCCATCAGTCTGCAAATGCATGCTAGTAGAAAAGTTCAAGTCTGACCCCAACAGCTTGAACAACTCAGTCCAAAACAAATAATAATTATTAATTATTTACCTATTAATTAAGATAATTTAGTAGTAATGCTAATTTATTTATATTCTAAAAATTAATATTAATTTTTATATAAATTAATGTAAAAGCATAATTAATATATAAAAATAATTTAAATATAATATAAATATTTAATTGAGAAGGCTAAGATCAATTATAGTTAATTTTAATGTGTTGTTAGATACTATTTAATTTATATAGTTTAATAAATATAATATTATTTTATATTATGTTATAAATTAATATATCAATTTATTAATAATATATTGATTATATAATAGTAATTATATTGAATTATATTAATATATTAAACTATATATAATAATAATTATTAATATTTATTATATATAATTAATATATTATTATTTAATTACCAAATTACTATAATTATTATTAATTAATTATAAGTATACTTATAATAATATAAAAATATGAATATTAGTTTATTAATATTAAATAATAATTATTTAGAACTAATAAAATTATAACTTATTTAATATAAATATATATAAACTAATGGTATATCCAAATTGATCAATATGTAATATTATAATAAATTTAAATATTTATCATTATATTTAGTATAAAAATTATTTATACAAATAATATTTAATTTATTATAATAAAATTATAATTATAGTATTAATTAAATTTACCAAACTTATTATTAATAATTTATTATGAACATTTATTACTTATATTTATAAAAACATATAAATAGTTTATATAATTGTTATTATCATACCTATAGTTAACCAAGAGTTGTTTTAGTTCATATAAGCTTATTCAAAATAATATAATTTATAAATAGCAAAATTAGTAATCAAATTGGATATATAATACTAAAATTTAAATTCACATGACACATTCATAATTTAACTAGTATATTATATTTATAAACTAATATTATAAGCAATTATTATAATAATTAATTATTTATACTATATAATGACATTTATTATTTATTTATTATTATATTATGTTTTATATAATAAATATTAATTATTTAATTTTATTTAGAATAAAATAATACTAATTTAATAATATTTTGAAACTTAATAACCAAGAAAATTAAAAAATAAATATAATTATCGAACCAGTTCAAATAGTTAAGGCTCTATGAATGATTATCTATTTCAAATCGTTATGACCTTTTCTTTTAACGTAAAACAATTGTTTTGTTCATACAAGCTTATTTGGATTAAAATAATACTAATTTAATAATATTTTAAAAATTAATAAGATATTTAAAAAATAAATTTGTTTACTAAATCAATTCAAATAGTTAAAATTATTAGAATAATTATCTATTTCATATCATTTTGATCTTTTGTCTAGTCATAAAATAATTATTTCAGTTTATACAAGTTTATTCAGAATAAATTAATACTAATTTATTAACATTTGGAAAATTAATATGAAAGAGATTTAAAAATATTTATTTTATCTTTGATTAATTTTTACAATTTTAATATTTTAAATATTTTAAATTTTAACAATTGAAGATTGGACAATTATAAACAATTATTCATATTAATATTTATTACTAATATGATAAGCTTATATAAGATTTAAGGATATAAATCCTTACTTATTAAATAAATAATTAATAAAAATATAATAAATTTATTATTAATATACTATATTAATATTTATAATAATATTATCCAAATATTATACATTTAAATAACTAATAATTAAATGATAGTAAATATTAATAATATTATTAATGTATTAAAAATAGATAACCATTAATATTAAACTATTTAATTATAATTTTTTATTAACATTTAAATTATATGTAATTAAATTAATTAAAACTTTTGAAAATAGTATTTCATTTAATTATATAAACAAATTAGATTTAATATTTAAAATTAATATATATTATAGTATTAAATACTATATAACTATTTAATAATATTAATTATTTTTAAAATTAAATAGTAAAAATTATAAATTGTTTATATTCATACCAGTTCTAATAATTATGACTATTTGAACAATTATCTATTTCAAATCATTATGACCTTCTGTTTTGTCATAAAACAAATGTTTTAGTTCATATAAGTTTGTTTGGAATAAAATAGTACTAATCTATTAATATTTCCAAAATTAATAAGAGATTTAAAAAATAAATCTTTTTATCAAACCAATTCAAATAGTTATGACTATTTGAGCAATTATTTATTTCAAATCGTTATTACTTTTTGTTCTATTATAAATAATAGTTTTTATTCATACAAGCTTATTCATATTAAAATAATACTAATTTATTAATATTTTGACAATTAATAAGTAAAAAATTAAAAAAATAAATATGATTACCAAACTAGATCACATAGTTATGATTATTTATTTTCAAATAATTTCAACAATTGTTTAAATTAATTATTATTTGTAATTTATAATATAAATTAATAATTAACAAATACCTAAAAGTCAATTATTGTTTTAAATACCTACTATTTGCTCAAGAAAATAATTTATTAACAAATATTAGATAATATTTAAAATGATTATTGTATAATAAATATTTGTTAACAAATTTAAAATTACCATTATATTAATTAACAATATTATAATATTTTATCATAATAAGTAATTAAATTATTAATTATTATTATAAATATATTATTCAGTATATTAATAAATTATATACTTAATTATTATTTAGTAATTTAATCTCATAATATATTAGATACAACATATTTATTATGAATAATTTTATATATTGAATTGAATTATAAAAAATAATTCAATTATGAAATATTAATAAATTCAATATTTTATAATTATAATAATATTAAATTATTATTATAACTTATAATAAAATAACTTAAGTACTATTAATAATTAAATTAAAATTAAAATATAATTATAGCAAATAATTTTAATTATAACTTATAATTAATTATAATATTAGTAGTTAATAGTTATTATTAATATTTTATTAACTATTATTGTCAAACAATTATTGTTATGTTATTTAATTATTAATATTATGTCCAATTAAATTATATAATAAATAATTATTATATAATATATTATATACAATTATAATTACATATTATAATAATTAATATGATTCATAAAATATTATTAATAATATTTAATTATAATAATTTATTAAATTATTACATGATACTATATAAATTAATTATTATAATAAATAGTAATAATATTATAAATATTAACTAATAAATGACTATTAGTTTAAAATTGAAATTATATTAGTACATTAAATTATAGTAGCCAAATTGATAATTATACTATATAATTACTAAATAAAAGATTAAAAATAATATTGTAATTTATAAGCCAAGTTATTTTAATTGTATTCATTATCATTTTTAGATTTTTATATTATATCCATCCCCGCACCTATACCGAAAGGATATTTTAAATTTATCTTATCTTTGCAAGTATTTAATTAGTGTGAGTAATTTTCATACCCACAATTTTTAAAAGAAATAATAAATAAATTTTATTTTTTAATTTTTATCTTGTATAGTTAGATAATTTTTTTATAAAAATATATTTTTCAATAACAATATATTAATTCTAATTAATTTAAAATAATAATTTATATTATTTAATAAAAAATTTGTATACTAAATATATATATACATAGGGTATGAGTATGGATACGAGGTGGGTACATTATTAACTGTCTCCATTTAATTTATTATTAATCAAATTATAATTATATTATATATAATATAAATAATTAAATTAATAATATTTATTAAATTATATATAAATAATATCTTTAATAAACCAATTCAAATAGTTAAGGCTATAGGAACAATTCTTTATTTTAAATTATTATGACATTTTGTTTTATCGTAAAATAAATTTTTCACTTAAAATTAAAAAATAATTTAAAGTAAATTAATTTTAAATAATTGTTTATTATATTTAATAATTATTATTAAATAATTATTTTTATTTTGGACAAAACTTTAAATATTAATTATTAATCTATATATTAATATTTAAACTAATATAAAAGTAATATTTAAACTATTGCAATATTTAATAGATATAATTAATTATAACATAATAAAGTAGTAATTTAAATAATTACAATTAATATCTATATTTTAATTGTTAATTATTTAATAATTAGATTAAATAATTACATTATTTTATTAATTTTAAGCTATTGCCAATATTATTACTTAAATAAATTTTTAATACTTTAAATTAAATATTTGTATTATATTTTAATTAATTATATATTAATAATTAATTAGATAATTATTAATTATAACAATTATTTTTAATTTAAAATTAATAAGTAAAATTAATTAATTTTAATATAAAATAATTAGATTTAATATTTAAATAATTATATATTATAGTATTAAAATAACTAGTAAAAATATATTTTAATAATAATTATTAAATATTTGTTAAAATTTTTGGAAATTAATAATAATTATTTATTTATTAGTTATATTAAAGTTAAAATCCAAATTCGTATTAATAAGTTTTATTTTATTATCAGTACAAGCTTAATCATAATATAATTATCTAATAACTATGGTTTAATTAATAAATATATAATTATTATTCAATAATTGGGTATTAATAAATAAGCATATTGAACAAATAATTTTCTTAATAAAATTATAATCTATTAAATAATAATGAGTAGTTTTAATAATTTAATTAATTTAAATATTGATTAGAACAATTAATTATTACTATATTAATAACTATATTATATAAGAATAATAATTTTAATAAAAATATTATAATTATTAAAATTTTCAATAATAATTTATTTATTAATTTAACAAAATAGCTTTATTTTCTAAAAGTTTACTTATTAATTTTTGGAATATAAATAAATTTATACTATTTTATTCAAAATATGCTTGCATGAACAGAGCCAATTGTTTTATGACAAAACAAAATGTCATAATGTTTTGAAATAGATAATTGTTTACATAGTCATAATTATTTCAACTTGATCGATAAGAAACAATTGTTTTACAACAAAATAAAATGTCATAACAATTTGAAATAGATAATAGTTCAAATGGACATGACTATTTGAACTGGTTTGGTAAACTAATTAATTTTTTAAATCTTCAACTTATTAATTTTTAGAATGTTAATATATTAGTATTATTTTATTCCAAATAAACTTGTATGAATCGAAACAATTATTTTATAACAAAACAAAAGATTATAACGATTTGAAATAAATAATTGTTCAAACAATCATAACTATTTAAAATCACTCGGTAAATAAATTTATTTTTTAAATCTTTTACTTATTAATTTTGGAATATTAATTAATTAGAATTATTTTATTCCAAATAAGGTTGTTTAAAGAGAAACAATTGGTTTATGATAAAACAAATAGTCATAACTATTTGAATGTGTTCAGAAAATAGCTTTATTTTCTAAAATTATTCTTATTAATTTTTGGAATATTAATAAATTTATATTATTTTATTCAAAATATGCTTGCATGAACGGAACCAATTGTTTTATGGCAAAACAAAATGTCATAATGTTTTGAAATAGATAATTGTTTAGATAGTTATAACTATTTCAACTTGATCGATAAGAAAATTCATTTATTATTGTTAGTTATTAATAATATAATTATTAAATAAATTCTTATTAATTATTTTTAAATATTAATAATATTTATTAATTAATAAAATAAAATAGTACTACTTTATTAATATTTCAAAAATTAATAAGCAAGAAATTTAAAAAATAAATAAATTTACCAAATCAGGTCAAATAATTATGGCCATTTGAATAATTATATATTTCAAATCGTTATTATCTTTCATTTTGTCATAAAACAAATGTTTCTCAACATACAAGCTTATTGAAATAAAATAATAATAATTTATTAATATTTGAAGAATTAGTAAGATTTGAAGAAATAAATCTATTTATTTTTATCAAAAATTAAATTTCAATTATTAATAAACATATATTAATAATGATTTAATAATGATTTTTGAAATATCAATCTCAAAATTAAATAATTAATAAGAATTTATTTAATATATTGTTAAAGATATATTATTTTCTTTAAATAATTAATACTAAATTAGTACAATTATTTGAAATTGCTAATTTTAGTAATAATATTTCAATTATAAATATTAATACAAATAATTATATTTGTATAATTATCAAATTTTCCTATGACTATTAATAAGTTTTGGAACATTTAGGATATTTAATATTTAATAATTTAATTTAATTATATAATTAATACTAAACAAGATTTAGTATTAAAATATTTTTAGTATTAGAATTTTAAGTAAATTTATTAATACATTTGCACAGCTAATAACATAAGGCAACAAAATTCACACCTAATAACTTTGATCCAATTGCCAGTGATATAATAAGAGTTTTACGAGCCCTCATAAAATTCCTAACCCACTATCGAGCATATAAGTTAAGCAAAAAATTTATTATTAAAATAATATATTTTATTTAATATATATACATTAATATAATTATTTGATAAAATGCTAAATTATATAATAATACTATATAATAAATTTTTTAAATATATTTAAAACTAATTTTAAAATAGAGATTATTATAACTTAATAATAATATTATTAATTAGTAGTTTAATTAATATTTTAAAAAATAATTAATAACTTTAATTGTTATTATTAAGATAATAATAATAATGTTATAATTAATAATAATTAAGATAATAATATAGTTTATCATTAATAATTAATATTTAACAATTTATATATATAATTAAATTAAATTCTTTTATATTATTTAATATATATTGAATATAATATTTATTTTAAATTGATTATTAAAATTAAATAAAATAATATAAAATAAATACAATTAGATTTGTAACTAAGAATCATTTAAATTCTTAGTTATAATCTATACAGTTAATAATTATAACTAAGAATCGATTATTACTAATATACAAATAATTTAATTAGATAAATCTCATATGAATTAATTAATTCAATATAATAAATTAATATACAATTGTTAATAATATAATAGTATGCTAATACTATTTAAATAATTAATGATATTAAATAGCATAAATTTAATTTAAATGATTAAAATTCAAATAGTTAAGACGATTAGATTTATTATATAAGCAATAACTAAAATCTTATAATTTATATTTGATAAATTGTATAATAAATCTATTTATATATTTAATAAATATAATTATTTATAATTATAACTAATTATATAATTTATTAATTTATATTATAAATATAAGTATAATATATAATATTTATAATTATTTAATAATAATAATTATTATTAATATAACTAATAGAAATTATATTATTTAATTATAATATATTATATTTATTAATATACAATTAATTATTACTAATATTGGATAAATTATATAATATTAATATGTTAAGATTGGAAATAAATAATTGCTCAAATAGTCATAACTATTTGAACAAGTTTGATAAATAGATTTATTTTTTAAATCACTTTATAATTTAACAATTAATAGATTAATTAACTAATTTATTAATATTTAATAATTATAATTATCATTATATTTGAAGCCTAGTTAAGACCTTTTCAAATCCTAATTGTTAAATTAGTAAAATAAATTATTGTAGTAATTTATTAAATTATCTATTACTTTAAATTTATAAATAATTTAATAATTTAATCATATTAATTATAATATTATAAGTATTATAATATTTTATAATTAATTAATATTATAAAATTAATGACAAATTAACAAGTGACCTGTTATATTAATTAGTATTCAATTTTAATAATAGTAGTAATATTTCAACAATTATTAATTAATCAAATAGTAAAATAATATTATATTAGTCAAATATATAAATATATATTATATATTATTTGTAAAATAATATTAAATATTTATTGTTTTATATTATAATGAATGAGTATATTTTTATATAAAAATAAACAAGTATAAATATTTATTAACTAAATTGATAATAAAAAAATCCATTAAGATATTATTAAAAATCTAATGATAACTGTTAGATATAATAATATTCTATTAGTTTAATATGTAATAAATCTTTTACTTAATATATGAATAACAATATTTTTATAAAACAAGCTATAGACTAATCTTGGTTATAATGTTTGTTATAGACCATAAATTTAATTGTTATTAAATTAATAAAATAATATAATATTAGTTAAAATATATAATCAAATCATTATTAATTTTTTGAGTATTATTAGATTCGTATTGTTTTATGACAAAACAAAATGTTATAATGATATGAAGTATAGAATTGCTTAAATAGTCATAACTATTTAAACTGGTTTGGTAAACAGATTCATTTTTTAAACTCTTTCTTATTAATTTTTGAAATTGTTAATTGTTTAATATTTATATAACTATTTGAATATTATTCTAATTTAAGTTTAAATTTATTCCAAATAGTTATGACTATTTGAACAATTATCTATTTCAAATCATTATTACCATTTGTTTTGTCATAAACCAATTTTAACTTATAATTGATAAAATAATAAACTTATTAATATAAAATAAGTTGAACAAACAACTATTTGAATATTATTCTAATTTAAGTTTAAGTAGTTAAGACTATAAGGAATATAATTATCTTTTAAATTAATAATTATTAATTAAATAATTTAATTAAACTAAATATTATATAATCTATATTAATATATTAATCAATTATTTGATTAATTATATTTAATTAATAGTTTAAAAATAGTTAACAATTTAATAATTTATTATTAAATATTATATAAAGTAGTTATGATAGCTAATTAATAGTATAAGAAATTTAATTATGTCAAATTAAATAATATATAATCAAATATACAAATTATTAAACATAAGTTAATAATAATATTATTACTATATTTAATTGTAATTATTATTGCTTAATTACCATCAAATTATAATGAACAATATGATATTATTACTATAATTATCAATTATAACTAATATAATAACAATTATATAATCTTTATAATAATATTATATTAATATTTAAAAAATTAATCAGTAAGAGATTTAAAAAGTAAATCTGCTTACCAAACCATTTAAAATAGTTTTGACTATTATTTAATATAAATGATAATATAATTATACATTAACTAATAAATTACTTAATATTTATATAATACATATAAAATTATTTTTATTAAGATAAATATATTATAATTATAATATTAATAATTAATAGTATATAAATAATTAATTTATTAGTATATCTCTATAATTTATCATATGATTTATTATAAATAGTATCCAATTATATATTATATTTATTATTATATTATCGAATATAAAATTATATAATATATAATAATTATTTATTTAAATAAATAAATAATTATGACTATTAAAATAATATTACTTTATTACTATTTCAAAAATTGAGAAGTTGGAGATTTAAAAAATAAATCAATTTATTGAATCAGTTCAAATAATTATTTATTTCAAATAATTATGACATTTTGTTTTATTATAAAATAATTCTTTTTAATCGTACAAGCTTATTCAAAATAAAATAATACTAATTTATTAATATTTCAAAAATTAATAATTAAGAGATTTAAAAAATAAAATCTATTTACCAAACCAATTTAAATAATTATGACTAGTTCAAATAATTATTACTACTTAAACAATTATATATTTCAAATTATTATAACCTTTTGTTCTATCGTAAAACAATTATTTCTATTCATACAAATTTATTCAAAAATAATAAGACTAATTTAATAATAGTCTAAAAATTCGTAATTAAAAGATTTAAAAATAAATATATTTGCTAAATTCAGTTCAAATAGTTAAGACTATATGAATAATTATCTATTTCAAATCGGTCATTTGTTTGTCATAAATAATTATTTCAGCTCATACAAGTTTATTTGGAATAAAATAAAAATAATTTTTTAATATTTTCAAAATTTTATAAGGAAGAGATTTTTTAAAAAAATTCTATTTATTGAATTAGTTCAAATTGAACAATTATCTATTTGAAAGCATTATTACTTTTTGTTTTGTCATCTATTTTATAATTCAAATATTCTGATTAATTATTAAAATTTAAATAATTTAAATAAAATTCATAATTATTTAAAATAATTTAAGATATCTTTAATCTATTAACAATTACTTAAATATTGATTTTACTTATTAATTTTTAAATCATTTATTAATTTTAATTAATTAATCTATTATTAATATTATATTATATAGTAATAAAAATTAATAATAAATTTATAATAGATAATAAATATTAATTATTTAAATATTAAAATAAATATTTATAATATATATGTATTAATAATATTATCAAACTAATACATTATAATAATTAAATTACAATAATTAATTATTTTATTTGGATAATTAACACAAATAAATCTAATTATTTATTAATACCTATTAATAATTTATAATTATCTATAACCCCTTAGATTTAATACTATTTAATAATTAATAAGAAATATATATAAAAATAAATATGTATTTTTATGATATTAATAAATATAATTAATATTAATAATAGATTATCATTATTATAATAATTACTAATAAATACTAAGTCGTTATTAATTTAGTATATTAATTAAATACAAATATTTATTAATATAATAAATTAATTATTAGTAATTAATTTAATATTCATTAATTAAATAATTAATTAGCATTACTTTATTCCTAATTATTTCATTAATATTATTATAAATATTAATATTTGAACTTATTAATATTTCAAAATAAAATTATAATATAATCCAAATATTATTATTAAATTTATTTAATTAAAAGTAGTTATAATAATTAAATAAGTAGAACACAACTCTAAGTCCTTATTAATTTTTGAAATAGTTCAAATTTAAATAGTTCAAATATCTATTTGAACTGTTTTATTTCTATTTGTTTTATTTGATAATATTATTGAATGATAATACTCATCTTCAAAGTGAATTTTTGGCATATTAATAAATATTACATTTATATTTAATATTCATTAATTAATAATTAACTAAATAATGAATATTTTATTAATCATTATTAAATAAATATTTCATTATTAATATTTCTATTAATTGGGCATTATATCATAAAAATATTAATTAACAAATTAATAATATGAAATATTATTATTTAATATTTATTTTATTAATTAAAAATAATTAAAAATTAATTATTTAAATTAATATTTTAATATTATTATTATATTTAAATAATAATATTGAATTATTAATATTAATAAAAATGACTGAATAGAAAGTGTTCTTGCAACATTAACAAGAAAAACACACAATTATATTATGATTAAAAGATTAATTAATTCAATCTTTATTTAATATTAATATTGATTAATTATTAATATTAAAATAAATATTGACAATATAGTTCCTTATTTTAATTAAATATAAATAATTGTTATTAATTTGAAATGCTATTTCTATTAAATTTAAAATGAATTAGATTAATATTTAAGGATTAATCATGAAATTTAATCTATTAATAATTATTTGAATTAATTAAAATATAAATATTTTAATTAAATTATTATTATAAATACTTATAATTTATTATTAATTATCTGAATATTGATTTTAATTTAAATATTTTAATTATTGATTTTAATTAATTAATAGATATTTAAAAAGATTTATTTTTTAGATCTGTTATTAATTTTTAAAATATTAATTTAATTTGAACAAACTTATATGGACAAAACCATTTGTTTTAAAAACAAAACAAAAGTCATAATTATTTGAAATAAATAATTGTTCAAATAATCATAATTATTTGTTAAATCTCTTATTAATTTTTGAAATATTAATAAATTCATTTTATTTTATTCTAAATAAGCTAGTATGAATTGAAAAAATTATTTTATGACAAAACAAAAGGTCATAACGATTTAAAATAGATAATTGTTCGTATAGTCTCAACTATTTAAACTGGTTCAGCAAAAAAATTTATTTTTAAATCTCTTAGTTATTAATTTTCAGCGTATTATTAGATTAGTATTATTTTATTTCGAATAAGCTTGTATGAACATGAATAATTGTTTTATGACAGAACAAAAAAGGTTTATTTTTTAAATAATTGATTTAAACTATACATTTGTTCAAATAGTCATAACTATTTAAACAGATTTGATAAATAAATTTATTTTTTAAATTTCTTAGTTATTAACTTTTAAAAGATTAATAAATTAGTGTTATTTTATTCTGAAGCTTGTATGATAAAAAACAATTGTTATATGATCAAACAAAAGGTAATATTGATTTCAAATAGATAATTATTGAAATAGCCATAATCATTTGAACTAATTTAGTAAACATAATCATTTTTAAATCACTTATTAATTTTTGGAAAATTAATAAATTACTATAATTTTATTTTAAGTAAGCTTGTATGAACTGAAACAATTGTTTTATGAAAAAACAAAAGGTCATAATGATTTTAAATAGATAATTGTTCAAATAAATATTTATATTTATATTAAATTATAAATAAATTATATAATAATTACTTAATATTTATATAATACATATAAAATTATTTTTATTAAGATAAATATATTATAATTTTTTATATGTACAATATATAATATTTAATTAAATAATATTAAATTTAGCTAATTTAAAATTTTATTAATATTAATAAATAATTATTATTTTAATTTTTAACTAGGCTTCAAATATTACGATAATTTATAATTTAAATATTAATATATTATAAATATTTATAATAATATAGTATATTAATTATTAATAACTATTTATAATATGTAGTAAATAGTATAATTATAAATTTTTAACTCTAATAATTTACAATTATAATATTAAGCTTGTTTGATAATCTATTAATTATCAATTATTAATGGTATATTAGACTATTAGTTATTATTAATATTTTATTAATTATAATTATATATAATTGATTAAATAAATATAATTTATTATTTTACTAATTACTAAATCTATTTACTTTGTACATAATTGTTTAATACATCATTATGATTTCAATTATAATTAATCTATTAATTGTTAAATTTAGTAAATTAGTTACTAAATTAATAAATATAATAAATAGTCGTATAATATTAAATATATTAATTATTTATAATATATTTCTATTAATTAGATAGTAATATTAGTTTATATTTTAAAAAATATTATAATTATTCTAATGATTTTGTTATAATAATTAAAAACAAATGTTTTGTTTATATTATTAATCTCTTATAAAATTATAAACATATAAGTACTTATAATATATTATAAATTGTTTATATTATTATAAATTATACCTAATAGTTATTTATATTTTATTATAATTCTTATATTTATATATAACAAATATACAATTAATTTTGACTAATTAATTAACTTATTAAAAATTAATAAATCTTTTACTTATTAATTTTTAAAATATTAATAAATTAATATTATTTTAATCCGAATAGGCTTTAATGAAGAAAAACAATTGTGTCATGAGAAAACAAAAAGTCATAACAATTAGAAATAAATAATTGTTCAAATAGTCATAATTATTTAAACTTATTTGATAAATAAATTTATTTTTTAAATCTTTTACTTATTAGTTGTCTGAATATTAATAAATTTGTATAATTTTATTTGAAATAAGCTTGTATGAATAGAAAATTTTGTTTTAGGACAAAACAAAAGGTTATAGCGATTAGAAATAGATAATTATTCAAATAGTTATAATTATTTGTACTTGTTCGATAAACATATTTATTTTTTAAATCTCTTATTAATTTTTAGAATATTAATAAAATAGAATTATATTATTTCAAATAAGTTAGTATAGACAGAAACAATTGTTTTGTGATAAAACAAAATGTCATAATGATTTGAAATAAATAATTATTCAAACAATCATAACTATTTGCACTGGTCAGGCCAATTGATTCATTTTTTAAATCTATTACTTATTAATTTCAAAATATTGATAAATTAGTATTACTTTATTTCAAATAAGACTATACAAACAGAAATAATTATTTTATGACAATACAAATGGTAATAATAATTTGAAATAAATAATTGTTCAAATAGTTATAAATAATTGAACTGGTTTAGTAAACAATTTTACTTTTTAAATTTCTTACTTCTTAATTTTCAAAATATTAATAAATTCATTGTTTGTTTAAATGTACATTATAATATTATAATGAATTATGAAAATAATTAATAACTAGTAATCTAATTTATAATAGTCATATATTTAATTAATATTTAATTATTTAAATTAAATTTAAAAAATAAATTTGATTAGTACTTTTATTTGAATAGTTTACTAAATTTATATAATATAATTAATTTAATATTAAACAATTGTTATAAATAAATTACTTATTTGATTTCTAATTAGTATGCATTTGTTAGGATTTGGAAAGGTCTTAACTAGGCTTTAAAGTGAATACAAAAACATTTTAGGACTAAAATAGTTTTTAAGATACAAAGAAGGTGTAGGCTTCATGGCTAGATTTCCTTAGCTCTAGGAAGGCCACCTAAGGTTCCATAGGGCTTCAAATCTAGGTTATGGCACTTTTTCATGCAATCCAAAAGGACATTATAATAACCTAGGGGAAACTTTGTGGACCTCTTATGTATTAATTGACAGGCCTGACAGGCAATATATATTGACTTGGTAATCCTAATCTTACAAGAACTTAATGTTAGGGGTAGGGAACCATAAAGGTTAGTTTTAAAGAATTTCTACACGATAGAAAAGGTCCCAATAAGAGAAAAGACTCAAAATAACACTGAAGGGATTCACTTTTCACAGAATACAAGTGATGTACTTTTATTAAAAAAAAAGGGCTTGTAAAAAATTCTTATGCCCCATGAACATAAAGATCTTTTGTTTCATAACATAGGCTTCTAAACTGAAAGGAATAAGATAAGGCTTTAGAAAAAAAAAGGGTAAATGATATCAATCTATTCATTAGAAAATTTTATTTCAATTTGGTGGTTATTTTATTTCTCATAGATACCTTCTTAATTTAACTAAGGTGCTATGTTGTCTCAAGATTTTTTCACTAATGGTCTTGAAGTAGCGATATGATGTCTCATTGAGGATTTTAACTATTCATCAAGATTGTTCTTAACTATATTGCATTTGTTTTCAATGTAAGTAGCTCTTTTGGTTGATATGTATATGATTGCTTTATAAAAAAAATCTTGTGTACACCATTTATGCATGTCATTTTACCCGTAAATTATTTTCTGTTACCTATAGGCCTAAGATCTTTTTTTTCTTCAATCTTGGCAGTTACTACTATATCAAATGGTCAATAAGCTTGGAAGATAAAATAAGGTTTTATTTAATTTTATTCTAAATAAAATTTTGATTTTCAGTATGAATACGAACCGTGAAAGTGTGGCCTATCGATCCTTTAGACCTTCGAAATTTAAAGCTAGAGGTGTCAGAAAAATTACCACAGGGATAACTAGTTTATGGTAGCCAAGTTTTCATAGCAACGTTGTTTTTTAATCCTTCGATGTCGGCTCTTCCTATCATTGTGAAGTAGAATTCATCAAGTGTTAGATTCCCACCAATAGGGAACATGAGCTGGGTTTAGACCGTCATGAGATAAGTTATTTTTACCTTACTGATGGTAGCATCGTGATAGTAATTCAACCTAGTTGAATCATTAACAAAAGGTTATAATGTTTTAAAATAGATAATTGTTTAGATAGTCATAACTATTTGAACATGGTTGGCAAGCAGATTCATTTTTTAATTCTCTTACTAATTAATTTTCATAATATTAATAAATTAGTATTATTTTATTTCAAATAAGCTTATTTGAACTGAAACAATTGTTTTATTACAAAACAAAAAGGGCATAATGATTTGAAATAGTTAATTATTCAAATTGTCATGGCTATTTCAACTTGTTCGGTAAACATATTTATTTTTTAAATCTTCTACTTATTAATTGTCAAAATTAATAAATTAATATTACTTTAATTTGAATAACCTTGTATGAACAGAAATAACTATTTTATGCCAAAACAAAAAGTCATAACAATTTGAAATAAATAATTATTCAAATAGTCATAACAGTTTGAACTTATTCGATAAACAAATTTATTTTTTAAATCTTTTACTTATTAATTGTCTTAATATTAATAAATTTATATTATTTTATTTGAAAGAAGCTTGTATGAACAAAAAATTTTATTTTATGATAAAACAAAAGGTTATACTGATTTCAAAAAAATAATTGTTCAAATGTCATAATTATTTAAACTTTTCTAGTAAACAAATTCATTTTTTTAAATCTCTTAATTATTAATTTTCAAAATATTGATAAATTGTATTAAAATAATTAAAATCAATTAAAGTTTAAATTAAACAAATTTAAACTTAAATTAGAATAATTTTCAAATAGTTATGAATATTTGAATTATAAGATTTGAATTATTGAATTTAATAATTATTTAAATTTGATAATTAAAACTATAAAATAGATTTATTAAATAGATAATATTGATATAATTTATTAAAATTATATATATAATATTTAATAAATTAAAATTATTGATAATTATTATTAAAATCTTAATATTTGATATTAAATAATTAATTAATTACTTGAAAATTTTACTTGAATATTAATGATAAAATATTAAATTAATAAAATTAATAAAATATTAATTAATTAATATTATTAATTATCTAATATTTCATAAATGGTTATTATATCTATGTTAAATCTATAGATAATTGTTGAAATGACCATAGTTATTTGATTATTTTATTATTAAGCTTATGGCTTAATTCTTTTATATTATTTAAAAAGAATTAAAGATAATTTTAATTATTAATTTATTAAATATAAATTCTTATTATATATATTTTTACTTAATTATAAATAATTTTAAATAGTTAAATAAATAATAATTCTTATGATTTAAATATATAATTTAAATTATATAATTTATTAAATTATTAACTATAAATATTATTTAGTTACAATTTATACAGTTAATCTATATAGTTCAAATTTAAACAAAAATTTTAAATAATTTTAATTTTAAATAATTTTAATTATATAAATAAATTAGATTTAATATTTAAAATTAATATATATTATAGTATTAAATATAACTAGTAAAAATATATTTAATAATAATTATTAAAAATATTTAATTGAATATTTATATTTAATTAATTAAATAAATAAAATTTAATATTTATTATATTTATGAATTAATTTAAATATAAATTAAACTAATTTATCCTTGATAATTTAGTAATTATTATTTAAGTTACTATATAATTATTAAATAAAGATTAAAAGTAACAAATAATTAATATTTGTACATTTAAATAACTAATATTTAAATGTCCAAATAGTCATAATTATTTAAATATTAATATAAACAATTAATAAAATATTAATAATAATATTTTAAAATTGTTACTCATAAGATATTAATTAAACTAATCAATAATTAAATAAGTTATCACTAAACAATAGTACTATTTTATACATAATAGTTAATTAGATATTAGTTTAATAACAAAATAATTATTGCTATTACTAATTATAACAATTCTTTTGTTATTAATTAATTATTATAATTATTAATTAAATTAATTAATTATTTTCAAAACAATTGTTAAATTAAATTATGACTAAGAATTATTGATATTATAATTCATTAATATTGAATTACATATTTTAATATTATTCCATTTTAATTTAATTTTACTAATATTAATAATTTTAGTATTAATAGTAAAATTTATTATTAATAATATTTATAAGATAGTAAAATTAATATTATTATATATTATTATATAATACTAATTTATTAATCTTTCAAAAATTAATAAGAGATTTAAAAAATAAATCTGTTTGCAAACCAATTCAAACAGTTATGACTATTAGAGCAGTTTTATACTTCAAAATATTATAACCTTTTGTTTTGTCATAAAACAATATTTTCAATTCATACTAGCTTATATAGAATAAAATAAAATAAATTTATTAAAATTTCAAAAATTAATAAGTAAGAGAATTAAAAAATAATTATGTTTACCTAACCGGTTCAATTAATTATGACTATTTGAATAATTATCTATTTCAAATTATTATGACCTTCTATTTTGTCATAAAACTAATGTTTTTGTTCATATAAGTTTGTTCAAAATAAAATAATACTAATCTATTAATATTTCAAGAATTAATAAAAATTTTAAAAAATAAATCTATTTATCAAATTGGTTCAAATTAGGACAATTTAAGCAATTATTTATTTCAAATCATTATGACTTTTTGTTCTATTATAAGATAATAGTTTCTATTTATTCAAGCTTATTCGGATTAAAATAATACAAATTTATTAATATTTTGATAATTAATAAGTAAAAAATTAAATATGTTTACTGAACTAGATTAAACAATCATGACTATTTGAATACTTATCTATTTCAATTCATATAAGCTTATTCGAAATAAAATAGTATTAAGTTATTAATATTTTAAAAATTAATAATTAAGAGATTTAAAAAATGAATCTGTTTACTGAACAAGTTTAAATAATTATAATTATTGGAACAATTATTTATTGAAAATCACTATAACCTTTTGCTATGTCATAAAATGATTTTTTCTGTTCATACAAGCTTATTTTGAATAAAATAGATTAGTTGTAAGTTATAAAACTATAATTATTATTCATTTGAATAATTTATATATTACAAAGTAGTATTATTATATTAAATAATATAATATTAATTAAAAATTGTTAATATATACTATTGTTTAAATTATTATTAATATAAATTATAACTAATATAATAATTTATTGGAATATAATTCTATTTAATTAATATAATTAATTTTATATTAAAAATTATATTTTTTATGTAATTTTATATATTAGTTTTATTATTATTTTAAACTAATTATTTATTATAATTTATAATATAATAAAATAATTATTTTAAACTAATAAACATAATTATTATATTAGTAATAATTTATAATTATTATAATATTAATTATTTAAATTTATACTATATAAAATTATTATTTTAATATTTTAAATTGTAATTATAAACCTTTTGTTACAAAATAAATTTATTTTTAAAGAAGTTATATCTAATTATAAGAATAAGTAATAAGTTATAATTATTGATTTGAATAAACATATTTAATTAATATTAAATTTATGAATATTGATTTTAATTTAAATATTTTACTTATTGGTTTTATTAATTAATAGATATCTAAAAAGATTTATTTTTTAGATCATTATTAATTTTTAAAATATTAATACAGTAGTATTAATCTATTTCGAACAAACTTATATGCACAAAAACATTTTTTTTATGGCAAAATAAAATGTCATAATTATTTGTTAAATCTTTATTAATTTTTGAAATATTTAATAAATTCATTTTATTTTATTCTGAATAAGCTAGCCTGAATTGAAAAAATTGTTTATAAAAAACAAAAGGTCATAACGATTTAAAATAGATAATTGTTCATATAGTCTTAACTATTTAAACTGCGTTCAGCAAAAAAAATTTATTTTTTAAATCTCCTAGTTATTAATTTTCAGAGTATTATTAGATTAGTATTATTTTATTTCGAATAAGCTTGTATGAACATGAGTAATTGTTTTATGATAGAACAAAAAAGGTTTATTTTTTAAATAATTGATTTAAACTATACATTTGATCAAATAGTCATAACTATTTAAACATGTTTGATAAATAAATTTATTTTTTAAATTTCTTACTTATTAGCTTTTGAAAGATTAATAAATTAGTATTATTTTATTTTGAAGCTTGTATGATAAAAAACAATTGTTATATGATCAAACAAAAGGTAATATTGATTTCAAATAGATAATTGTTGAAATAGCCATAATTATTTGAACCAATTCGATAAAGAGAATCATTTTTTAAATCACTTACTATTAATTTTGGAATATTAATAAATTACTATTATTTATTTTGAAAAGCTTGTATGAACTGAAACAATTATTTTATGACAAAACAAAAGTCATAATGATTTTAAATAGATAATTGTTCAAATAGTCATAACTATTTGAATTTGTTCAGTAAACAAATTAATTTTTCAAACTCTTGCTTATTAATTTTTAAAATATTAAGAAATTAGTATAATTTTATTTTAGATAAGCTTTTATGAACTGAAACAATTTGTTTTTGTCAAAACAAATACTCATAATAATTTTAAATAAATAATTATTCAAATAGTCATAACTATTTAAACTTAATCGGTAAACAAATTTATTTTTTCATATCTTTTGCTTATTAATTTTTTGAATGTTAATATTTAAAATTTTAAATATTTAATTTTTATTATTTAATTATCGATATTATTAATAAATAAGCTATGAAATAATAATATAACTTATGAATTTTGTTAAATAATTATTAAAAATAATCATAAATATTTTAAAATGTATATTTGATCTTTTATGATAAATTATTGATAATTAAAATAGATAATTATTCATAAATCTGATATTTGAGACAAGGCAAATATTAATCAATTATTTTATAAGCTTGTATGAACTAATAATTAATATTATAAACTAATATTAACAAATTTAAATAGCTACGATTGTTTGAACAATTGTCTATTTTAAATCATTATGACCTTTTTGTTTTGTCATAAAACAATTGTTTTAGTTTACAAGCTTATTCAAAATAAAATAAAACTAATTTATTAATATTCCAAAAATTAATAACTAAGTGATTTAAAAAGTTAATTTGTTTATCGAATCAGTTTAAATAGTCATGTCCATTTGAACAATTCTCTACACCATTGTTATGACCTTTTGTTTTTTCATAAAACACTTCTTTCTGTTCATGCAAAATTATTCAAAATAAAAAAAAATACTAATTTATTAACATTCTAAAAATTAATAAGTAAGAGATTTGAAAAAATAAATCTGTCTACTAAACAAGTTCAAATAGTTATGATTATTTGAACAATTATCTATTTAAAGTTATTATGATTAAAAGATTTAATCTATTTGATTTTCATTAATTAGTTTTAATATAAATCTTTAAAAATCTAATTATCATACCTATTATTAATTTTTGAAATAATAATAAAAAACCAATTAGATTTATAAATCATAATTATTATCTATATGGTTTTTTTGTCTACTACTTAATTTTAAAATTAATAAGAAAATAAACTACCCAACTTTAAAAATATAATCACTTAGTTATTAATTTCTATTAATAAATATTTTTAATAGATAAATTAATATTAATATTTAATTTTAAATATTTTAAAATTAATTAATGATTGATCTCTACCATTTAATTATTTTTAATATTTAAAAAATTAATATTATTATTAATTAGTATAATAATATTTGAATACATTTACTTATTAATTAATATTTAAATGTTGGTTTAATAAAGAATACAAATCCTTTCTATTGCTTATAACAAATAAAATTAATATAATATGTTATTAAACTAATACAATTAATCAATTATAATACATTATAATAATTAATTATATAATATAGATTAAATTTGTTTAATTCACAGCTTATAGTGTACTATCGATTAGTACATTAATATTTAATATATTAGTTATTATTAATAATAATTTAAATTAATAATAATAACCATGATAACAAATTATACTTATTATCAATAAATATAAAATAGATTATTTCAATTAGTGTTAATAAATTAGTGTATTTTGAATAGTAAATTACAAACTTATAATAAATTAATTAATTTATTAATTAATAAAATGGTATTTTATTATATAATACAAATAACTTATATACTAATTTATTACAAAAATATTATGAAATAAATTTTCTATAGTGTTTGAATGATTATCTATTTTAATATTAATTATACTAAAACATTTCATATTATAATTTATATTTAATTGATAAAATAGATATTATAATATGAATATATGTTAGCTTTTGGATTAAAATAATACCTATTGTTTGCTAGTAAAATTATATTTATTTATAATTATTACAAATGATAAGTAATTTAAAATTGATAATATATAAAAAATTGCTTATAAGCATAAATT